>JXCR01097176.1:48374-66490 GCA_002079205.1 Phalaenopsis hybrid cultivar | reverse complement strand
TTTGGTGGCCTTAGGGTGGTTAGGTCACATTTAGTGCATGGGTTCAAGTGGGTGCAAATGACAAAAACTTAGGTTTGGGTTAGTCTAGCCATGTAAATTGGCTCAATTTATTGCTTCATTTTGTGTAGATGATCATAGGGAACAACTTTGGTGAAGTATGGAAGTGGCTTTGAGTCCAATTAGGGGGTCAATTTGAAAGAATTTTGAACTTTAATCAATTTGGTCATGTTGGGCTAGGCTTGGATCTAGCTTGGGTTAGCCTTTTGAACTTTAATCAATTTGGTCATGTTGGGCTAGGCTTGGGTCTAGCTTGGGTTAGCCTTCGTTGAACTTTAATCAATTTGGTCATGTTGGGCTAGGCTTGGGTCTAGCTTGGGTTAGCCTAGGACTAAGTCCAAATTTATTATTTTAAATGGTCAATAGGGACCTCATGAAGAGTTTTCAACATGACTTGGATGCCAATTTGGAGGTTAAGGCAGNTGGGGACCTTTGGTCCATGGCTTGATTTAGGTGGTTTCATGGTGTTTGTACTTGTCACTAAGTCCAACTAATTGCTGTGGTGGAGTTAATTTGGTGGCCTTAGGGTTGTTAGGTCACATTTAGTGCATGGGTTCAAGTGGGTGCAAATGAACAAAACTTGGGTTTGGGTTACGCTAGCCATGTCAATTGGCTCAATTGATTGCTGCATTTGGTGTAGATGATCATAGGGAACAACTTTGGTGAAGGATGGAAGTGGCTTTGAGTCCAATTGGGGGGTCAATTTGAAGGAATTTTGAACTTTAATTGGTCATGTTGGGGTAGGCTTGGGTCTAGCTTGGGTTAGCCTTGGGCTAAGTCCAAATTGATTATTGTAACTGGTCAATCGGGACCTCATGAAGGGTTTTCAACATGAATTGGATGCCAATTTGGAGGTTAAGGCAATCAATTGGGTGAAAGTTAGGGACTTAGCCAATTTGGGGATAAATTTGGGAATTTTGNGGGACTTAGCCAATTTGGGGCTAAATTTGGGAATTTTGGATTTAGGCCAAAATCAAATGGTTTTTAGGCTTCACCAAGGTCAATTGATGATTGATTTTGATGTATATGAATGTTATCAAGATCTTGTCAATTTTAATTGGGCCAATTGACTAGGCTATGGGTTCAATTTGGTGAGATTAGGTCATGTGGTCAAAATTGGGATTTTGACCCAAATCAAAATTGGGCTCAAATCATGGACCAATTGAGCTTGGNAGGTCATATGGTCAAAATTGGGGTTTTGGCCTAAATCAAAATTGGGCTCAAATCATGGGCCAATTAAGCTTGGACTTGATTTAGTTTGGTAATATAAAAAGTGAATTTGAGTTTAGTATTGGAATTTGGGTCAATTGAGATCAAATTGATGGAAATTTGAGTTGGATTTGGGGAAATTTGGGTCTTTAAAGGCAAATTTGGGGGTTTTGGTGAAAGATGGTCAAATTGGCCAAATTGGGTTATGTGGTAGTTGAGATAAATGAAATTGGGAATATTTAGGATTTTTTAGGATTTTTTAGGAATTTTTGGAATTTTTGGGATTTTGGGCTNAAAGATGGTCAAATTGGCCAAATTGGGTTATGTGGTAGTTGAGATAAATGAAATTGGGAATATTTAGGATTTATTGAGATTTTTTGGGAAGTTTTGGAATTTTTGAGATTTTGGGCTCAAGAGGGGTATTTTAGTAATTTGGGGGTGCTTTAGAAAAGGCCAAGATGGGTATTTTGGTAGATTTGAGGTACCAATCATCACCAATAAGCCATGGATCAATGGAAACCCCATTTTGGGTCCTCTACATAGTGGTCTTAGCTATACCATAGCCCTAGGGCTAGTAGGTTTAAGGGACCATATACATGAGTATCCCAAAAGATCAGNCCAATAAGCCATGGACCAATGGAAACCCCATTTTGGGTCCTCTACATAGTGGTCTTAGCTATACCATAGCCCCAGGGCTAGTAAGTTTAGGAGACCATCTACATGAGTATCCCAAAAGATCAAAGGATCTAGGTTAGAAATTTGAGTTCATGGTTGTGAGTGATTGTGAGTGTAGATGAGTGTAGTGATGCCTTAGCTCCAGACCAACACCCAAGGTCAACCTTAAGGTCCAGCAATCTTGAGGGTGACTCATCTTGAGTTTCCCCCACAGTGACCCCACCTACTAAATATTTAGAGGTTGAGAGCAACATGTGGAACTTCAAAGTTGAGTGAAGAAAAGTTTGGAATTTCTAGTGGTGAGGGTTCCATGTCTAGTTTTCTAGGAATAGTCAACAGAAAAGTCCTATGGCTAGAACCTAGGCTATTAAAGAGGAAAACTAAACCTCAACCAAAATTGAGGTCAACAAACGGGCCCCCAATAGGCGTGGTGTGTTGGGCAAGCACACCGCGCGTATTCGCATTGACCGGCGAGATAAAAAAAAACCAATACAAACTCCTAAGTTAACAGACCCGGTAGTATGTGTAGATTTGTGTGTATGATTTGTTTCTGCTAGGGGATTAGCAGGTGTGTGTCTAATCAAGTCGAGAAGCAGGGACTTTCGCAGGGGATTGGAGAGTGGACCTTGAGTTATGAAATTTTAAAAATTTCCAAAGGATGGGAGTCAACATGTAAGTGTTTACCACGAGGTGGGACTTGAAATTTGGGTATCAATCCCGAAAGAGGAGAGTGAGAGAGAGAGAGAGTCGGAGTTAAGGACCGACCTCAAATGTAAATGAATCAGAAATGTAGGACTGATTCAGAAATGAGAATTGAAATGTAGGTCAATTCTCAAAAGAAAGCAGATTCGGAAATGAGAATTGAAATGTAGGTCAATTCTCAAAAGAGAGTGTCAGAATGTAAGGATCATTCAGAAATGAGAATTGAAATGTAGGTCAATTCTCGAAAGAAGGTGTCGGAATGTAAGGTTTCGGAAATGAGAATTGAAATGTAGGTCAATTCTCAAAAGAGAGTGTCGGAATGTAAGGACCTCGGAAATGAGAATTGAAAGTAGGTCAATTCTCAAAAGAAAGTGTCGGAATGTAAGGACCGGCCTCGCAGAAATGAGAATTGAAATGTAGGTCAATTCTCAAAAGAGAGTGTTGGAATGTAAGGACCGAACTCAAATGCAAAGAATCAGAAAAGTAGGATTGATTCAGAAACGAGAATTGAAATGTAGGTCAATTCTCAAAAGAAAGTGTCGGAATGTAAGGACCGACCTCGAATGTAAAGAATCAGAAATGTAGGACTGATTCAGAAACGAGAATTGAAATTTAGGTTAATTCTCAAAAGAAAGTGTCGGAATGTAAGGACCGTCTTTGAATGTAATGAATAAAAAATGTAGGACTGATTCAGAAATGAGAATTGAAATGTAGGTCAATTCTCAAAAGAGAGCGCCGGAATGTAAGGACCGACCTCGAATGTAAAGAATCAGAAATGTAGGACTGATTCAGAAATGAGAATTGAAATGTAGGTCAATTCTCAAAAGAAAGTGTTAGAATGTAAGGACCGACCTCGAATGTAAAGAATCAGAAATGTAGGACTGATTCAGAAATGAGAATTGAAATGTAGGTCAATTCTCAAAAGAAAGCAGACTGATTCAGAAATGAGAATTGAAATGTAGGTCAATTCTCAAAAGAGAGTATCGGAATGTAGGGACCGACCTTAAATGTAAAGAATCAGAAATGTATGACTGATTCAGAAATGAGAATTGAAATGTAAGTATCAATTAGAAGATATGAGAATTGAAATGTAGGTATTGATTAAAAGATATGAGAATTGAAATGTAGGTATCAATTCAAAGATATGAGAATCAGGATTTAGGTACGATTTGAAGATGTGATATGAAATTTACAAAGAGCTTGTGATGTTGAATTTGCAGTAGTGTATTATGTGAGAAGGTTGGTTTTTGAAGAAGATTTGTAGATCTTTGTGTAGTTATGTGTAGGATGTGAAATTCTGCGAGGATGTGCAAAGGGTTAGCGTAGATAACGATGGTTGTGCTGCGCGCACAAAGAGTAGGAAATTCAAAAAACGGAAGTATCCACTCAACAGGTTTGTTTTAGTTTCTTGTTCTTTTTATGACAATTTAATTTTTCAAAATGCATTTTTTAAAGTTTTAATTCTAATTGGTTGATTTAAAAAGAAATTTGTTTTGTTATTCACTCATTTATGATTGTCTTTTATTCGTGTTTCATTTATTGTTGAAGATTTGTCGTTTCGTTCTTTGTTCATTTGAACTCTGAACCATTGCATGGGNCTCCTTGACTTAAGCCTAAATGTTAATTAAGGCAAGATTTCCAAAATTACACATTTGCCCCTAAGGCCCTAACACCTCATAATTTGTCAAATTCAATTTAAATGACTTTAAAATTTTATCCTACCTCATTCATGGGTTAATAAAGACATCTGAGGAGAAAATGTAATGACTTTGAAGTTTTTATCCTACCTCATTCATGGGTCAATTAAAACATCAGAGGAGAAAATGTGATTTTTACAGATTTTAATTTAATTTATATAATTATTTTCATGCAAAAATAAGATTTTTCAAAGAAAATTCCTAACTTGACCAACATAAATTATAATCCTTTGAAAATTTTACTGGGGGTAGAACTAGACTAAAGGAGCCTTTGGGTCAAATTTCACAGTTGTTTGAATTTTTTGTGATTTATTAGAATTATTTTAAATTTTGGGCTATTTAATAAAATTAAAATATTTTAGGTAGTGAAAATTAAGTTTTGTATTTTTGAAAAATCTCCCTAAGGTCAGACAACTCGGAGAAGCAAACTTTATATTTTTATAATTTTTCTTTGATTTATTGGAATTATTTTAGTGTAAACTCATTTTTAGCCGTTAAAATTTATTTTTAAGCTTTAAAATTCAATATATTTATTTAGAAAATCAGGAAAAATATTCTAATTGTTCTTAAGTAATTAGGAAGCAATTTAGAATATTTTCATGAGTTTTATTATTTTTGTGATTTTTATGGATTTTGAATTATTTAAATATTTAGAATAGGCTAAAAATTCAATTTTTATATATCATTTTATTTTTAGAAAATATCCCTGCTCACAGAGAACTCAGAAAACTAAGTTTCATAATTTTTTGAGTTATATTTTGATTTTTTAAAATCATTTAAATGCCAGGAGTGATATTTATCTTTAAAAATCAATTTAAGTTACCAAATGAACTCAAAATATTTTGAAACTTTTATGATGAGTTCTCAGGATCATAAATCCCAATGAAGATCAAAAATCAAGTCATTTAAATATTTATATTTTTCAAAATTAATTATCTTAGTGATTTAGTATTTGAAAAATTGAAGGATGTTTTAAATGACTTGACCCATGAAATTATTTTCAAAGGTTTCTCTGTTCATGGTAGACCTTCCAAAATTTTCTTGGGATTTAATAACCAATATGCTAACTACCATGGTTATTTTAAGGAAATGATATGAAATAACTTGAAAAATATGGATCTCTATATAGGAACCTCTTCTGACTTTGGAAAAATCGTAGAATATTCCCTCTTACAAAGGCTACAACTTGTCAAAATTTAAAGCCAAGGTGATGTGTCAATATGCATGGAGAATCAAAGATTTAAAATAGTGTTTAATTAATTAAAAATAAAATATGCACCAAATGGACTGGAAAATTATTCCACATTATTCTCCTCTGTTCACTTNCTACTACTATAACTCTGCAGTTAGTTGATCATTCAATAACCTATCCTAAAGGAGTTAAGAAGATATCCTAATGAAACTTGATAAATTTATCTTTTCTGTTGATTTCATTATGCTAGATATGGAGGAAGATAAGGATATACCTATCAATTTGGGAAGACTTTTCCTAGCCACAAGGAGAAGAATGACAGATGTACAAAAAAGATAATTAATTATGCGCGTCAATGAACAAACAGTTACATTTAATATTTCCTATAAACCAATAGGATTAGTTAACCTAAATTTTAGGTTAGTTAACCCTAAACCAATAGGATTAGTTAATCTAAACCTTAGGTTAGTTAGCCCTAAACCAATAGGATTATTTAACCTAAACCCTATGTTAGTTAACCCTAAACCAATAGTATTAGCTAAGCCTAAACCTTGGGTTAGTTAAACCTAAATTAATAGGTTTAGGTAACCTAAACATTGGGTTAGTTAACCCTAAACCAATAGGATTAGTTAACCTAAACCTTGGGTTAGTTAAACTTAAACCAATAGGATTAGTTAACCTAAACTTGGGTTAGTTAAACCTAAACCAGTAGGATTAGTTAACCTAAATCTTGGGTTAGTTAAACCTAAACCAATAAGATTATTTAACCTAAACCTTAGGTTAGTTAAACCTAAACCAATAGGATCAGTTAACCTAAACCTTAGGTTAGTTAACCCTAAACCAATAGGATTAGTTAACCTAAACCTTAGGTTAGTTAACCCTAAACCAATATTATTAGTTAAGGTAAACCTTAGGTTAGTTAAACCTAAACCTTAGGTTAGTTTGACTTAAACTAATAGGATTAATTAACTNTTAAATTTCTTGTTTGTGTGCATGATTTCTACTTTTAAACTCATGTGTGGTTGTATTTTCTCCATGGATTCTTAGTACTTTTCTTTATCTTTTTCCTTAAATTGATAAGTGATTAAGTGTTAAAAGGAAGTTGTGTGAAGTATTAAACTTCCATGTTGGAAGAAGTTGTGCTGATTTGAATCCTTGTACTTCATTTACTTCTTGATTTGGCCAATTAAGATGATAATATCTACTTTGAGAACATGTAAGATCCAAGATGGTACTGTCTTAGTCAGCAAATGGTAAGAATCACATATTGATTTCATGGACGAGAATGTATTTTATGGGGTTGAGTGCAAATAAATTTGGAAATAAAATTTCATGGGTGTAGAATTAGAGGACTTTAGTGTAACAGGCTAAAACCCTCAATTTGATTTATAGTTTTAGGTTTTGATACGAGATGTTAGCCCCCAGGTGGAGGGACAAGAGGGAACTCTAGAGCTAGATATCATATCATCCCCACCTAACTGGTCTTCAAAACTATTCAAGTTATAGATTAACCAATGTTCTTTATAGCATCTCTAGTAAGGGTGAAGAATATTATTGCTTTTAATTGGCACAACACATTTAAAATCCTTCCATAACCAAATTTTGATACTTATTACTGATTCATGATAATGAAGAAGATATTTTACTTATACTGCCTTCATCTTGCAAATATTTAGTTAAGTTAATTAGTTGCTTACTTTATTTTCAAATACCAAAAATTACAAAAAAGAATTGAATTTTCATTCCTATTATAATATCTTAAGTTTAAGTAAGAATATTTTCCTAGGTAGGATTTTTGTTATCTAAACTTTATAATTTTTTTTAAAAAGAGCATATTGTCAGTTTTCCCTGCGAGTTCGGTATTCGGGGCTTAATAAAAAAGTCTTATATTACTGGATAACGATACATATACTTGCATAGTATCCCATATTTAAATATTAAAAGTGTATTCTTCTTTGCTTCATAGTGAAAAATTTGCCTAGCTTTTGCTTTAGATCATTTTTTATTACTTTGTTGCAAAATAAAAATCATTATTAAGTAAATTAAGCATATAATTGCATGCATTGGAAAAAACATCTATATAGAAAGTCGGGATCAAGTTTTTGTTGCCATTGTTGGGGAAACATTACAAATTTTTAAAAGTGTATTTCTTAGAAAGAAAATTTTCTATTTTTATAAAGTCTTATTTAAACTTTAAGATTTATTATTGGAATATTGTAGTTTTGTTTTTATATTAAGTTATTATTTTTATATTTTTATTTTATTATAGTTTATATTATGTGGTTTATAGTAATGTATGTGTAGTTCAGGTTCCACGGGACTTGTGCCTTATGATTCTGAATTAGAAAGAACTATTAGATAAATTAAAAATATAAAAATTACTAAAAATTTTCAAGAAATAGCAAATCAAAATAATTAAAATGCTGAAGAGTTTAGACTTTTAAGAGATTATGCAAACCCTACGGTGAATGAACTTCGTTGTAGTATTCAAAACCCACTGTAGTGATTAATTCAATTGAGCTTAAACCTGTTATTATCCAAATGGTATCAGATAATCAGTTTAGGGGAGCACCAATTGAAGATCCAAATTTACATCTTGCCAATTTTCTAGAATTATGTGTTACATTTAAATATGATGGTGTATCAGATGATGTTATAAGACTTAGATTATTTCCTTTCTCACTGAGAGATAAGGCTAAGATATGGTTACATTCGTTATCACATGGATCTATCAGAACTTCGAGTAATTTAGAGAACAAATTCCTTGTTAAATATTTTCCACTATCAAAAACTTCGAAGCTTATAAATGATATTACATCTTTTTGTAAGTTTGAAAGACAATATATTTATGAAGCATGGGAGCGATTTAAAGAACTCTTAAAAAAGTATCCACACTATGCTATATTAGATTGGTTAATAATTCAAACCTTTTACAATGGATTAGTTGGATCTATTAGATCTATTATTGATGTTGTTGTTGGTGGTTCATTGATGTCAAAACCATTTAATGATGCTTATGCTTTAATTGAATAAATGGCTACAAATAAATTTCAATGGCCTTTTGAAAGGGTAAATCTTAAGAAAGTAGCCAATATTCATGAAAATGATGCTCTTGCTATGTTAGCAAATCAAGTTGTTGCAAATTCAAAGAAGTTAAACTAATTTGAAATGAACTTTTCTTAACCAATCTCCATGATTGAAGAGAATTTATTAGGCGAAATGGTAGATTCTCAAGCATCATTAAAAACTTTGAATGTCGTAAACAACATGCAGAATAACCCATATTCAAACTATTATAACTCAAGTTAGAAGAACCATCCCAACTTTAACTCAAATAATACTTCAGGTGGTAATAATCAACAATGGGGGAACAATCAAGTAAACCCATTAGGAAACTGGAACAACAAAGGGAATAGTAATTATAGACCTACTTACCCTCAAGGTTTTAACTGTGGTCCACAATTTAAGGAGAAGAAGATGTCTATTGAAGAAATGGTGTTTCAAATAGAAAATCAGTTGCAAAGTCAATGAGCTACAATAAGAAATATTGAGAATCAATTGAGACAAATAGCAAATTCATTCATTAATAGATCCCAAGGAACACTTCCAAATAATATAGAAGTAAATCTAATGGACCAGAATAAAGAGCAAGTAAAAACTGTTCAACTTAGAAGCATAAGAGAATTGGAAGGTATAGTTCAAAAAGAAATTGAAGTAGAGAGCGAAGAAATTGAAGAACCAAAAGAGGATGCTTCAAAAGGTTTAGAGAGACCTATTTCTCCACTTAAAGTTGACTTAGAAAAACCACCACCTCCATTTCCTCAGAGGCTCCGACAAAAGTTTCTTAAACAATTTTCAAATTTTTGGAAATATTTAAGAAGCTTACAATTAAATTTCATTTGCTGAAGCCTTAGAACAAATGCCAAGCTATGTGAAGTTTATGAAGGATTTCTTAACAAGAAAAGAAAGTTTGAAGATAATGACATTGTTGCACTTAGTGAGGAGTGTTGTGCTATAATTTAGAAAAAGCTTCTTAAAAAGCTTAAAGATCTTGGTAGCTTCACAATTCCATGTGCAATAGGAGACAGATTTTATGGGAAGGCTTTATGTGATTTAGGTGCAAGCATCAACCTTATGTTATTATCAATATTTAAAAGATTGGGATTAGGGGAAATAATCCCTACTACTATAACTCTGCAGTTAGTTGATCATTCAATAACCTATCCTAAAGGAGTTAAGAAGATATCCTAATGAAACTTGATAAATTTATCTTTTCTGTTGATTTCATTATGCTAGATATGGAGGAAGATAAGGATATACCTATCAATTTGGGAAGACTTTTCCTAGCCACAAGGAGAAGAATGACAGATGTACAAAAAAGATAATTAATTATGCGCGTCAATGAACAAACAGTTACATTTAATATTTCCTATAAACCAATAGGATTAGTTAACCTAAATTTTAGGTTAGTTAACCCTAAACCAATAGGATTAGTTAATCTAAACCTTAGGTTAGTTAGCCCTAAACCAATAGGATTATTTAACCTAAACCCTATGTTAGTTAACCCTAAACCAATAGTATTAGCTAAGCCTAAACCTTGGGTTAGTTAAACCTAAATTAATAGGTTTAGGTAACCTAAACATTGGGTTAGTTAACCCTAAACCAATAGGATTAGTTAACCTAAACCTTGGGTTAGTTAAACTTAAACCAATAGGATTAGTTAACCTAAACTTGGGTTAGTTAAACCTAAACCAGTAGGATTAGTTAACCTAAATCTTGGGTTAGTTAAACCTAAACCAATAAGATTATTTAACCTAAACCTTAGGTTAGTTAAACCTAAACCAATATGATTAGTTAACCTAAACCTTAGGTTAGTTAACCCTAAACCAATAGGATTAGTTAACCTAAACCTTGGGTTAGTTAAACTTAAACCAATAGGATTAGTTAACCTAAACTTGGGTTAGTTAAACCTAAACCAGTAGGATTAGTTAACCTAAATCTTGGGTTAGTTAAACCTAAACCAATAAGATTATTTAACCTAAACCTTAGGTTAGTTAAACCTAAACCAATATGATTAGTTAACCTAAACCTTAGGTTAGTTAACCCTAAACCAATAGGATTAGTTAACCTAAACCTTAGGTTAGTTAACCCTAAACCAATATTATTAGTTAAGGTAAACCTTAGGTTAGTTAAACCTAAACCTTAGGTTAGTTTGACTTAAACTAATAGGATTAATTAACTTAAACTTTAGGTTAGTTAAACGTAAACCAATACGACTAACTAACCTAAACCTTAGGTTAGTTAGCCCAAAATCAATAATATTAGTTAACCTAAATCGTAGGTTAGTTAGCCCTAAACCAATAGGTATAAACCAATAAAATTAATTAACCTAAAATTTAGTTTAGTTAACCCAAATCCAACCCTAATCTTTAGGTAAAATAAACCTAAATCATAGCTTAGTATTAGGCTAAACCTACCATAAACCTTAGGTTAGAACCTAACTCATAGGTTGAACATATGAGAATCTTTTAGGTATAACCTTAAACCTAAGTTAAACCTAAACCCCTCAACTTGAAAATCAATTAAGAAATAAAATAAAACATATTGGGATGGGTAAAATTCACATAAAACACATTAAAACTTAAATTTAAACTAAATTGAACACAACAAGGCTTTAAAGCATGGCTTTGAGTATAAGTTAGCTTTAAAGTCGTCAACCTCACATAAATAATAACAAAAGAACAAAAATAACTAAAATAAAACATTTAAAACTCGACAACAAGATATAAACAACCTAAAACATTTCAACCCTAAAATTGATAAAGTAACTCAAGGATCAATTAAATCTTAATCACAGAGATCACATAATGCAACTTTAACCTCTTTTTTTCCAGTTTATGAAAATTTCTTGGACGATGCATCAAGATGTAAACAACTTAAAATATTTCAATCCTAAGGTTTAGGTTAACTAATCGACTTTCTTCCTTAGGATTAGTTTAACTAATTTAAGGTTTAGGCACCTAAGGTTTAGGTTAACTAATCAAATTTCTTCCTCCATATCTCCTTCTGAGGTAGCCACTCAATGCATTATGTCCCCATACAGAACTCTTAACCCCTTTTGAAAATTTGAAGCATGACTGCATACATAACTCCTATAGGAATGTCTTCATATAGGCTAATATTTGAGAAAGATGATAAAGACATGTTAGAGTGACCATTAGGACGTTAAGATTACCTGTGCTAAATTGAGCATTGGTGCTTAAGCACCAATATCTGGCGCTTAAGTGTGGAAGTTAAAAAACATGTGTAAATTTTAGTTTCATGAAATTTTAACCAAGATTTAATTGGCTTTAACGTGGGAGAGCAGTTCTAGGACATGTTTATAGGTTATAGAAGAGTTTGGAGCCTATAAATAGATGGGGTATGTAAGGATTTTTACCGTAATTCAATTCTAATCCTAAATCCTAAGTGAAAAGTGAGAGTTTGGGAAAATGTCATCTTTGGAGAGTAATTTCAAGAAAAATGAGAAGGCAATGAGAAAAACGTTTATTAGTCAGAGTGTGCAAGAGTTATATAATGGTTTCCTAGTCATTGGTATCAAAGAGATAGTAGAGAAAATCACTAAAATTGAGGTTGACATGGCTTCAATTGAAGCAAAAGTGATGGAAGTTAACTCACATCAGGATCATATGGGATGGAAACTTAAAATGCAATTTAGCCATACCAGTTTTATAGAAGAAGCAGACAAGGTTATGTATTTAAAGAACAAATGGATTGAAGAAGATTCAATAAGAGTTATTAGTCATCATTTGTTCTTTCATATTTACATTCCAAATGATGATGGAGAGACTAATGATAGGCCAAGATTTGTTCCACCAAATGGAGAATGGAATTAAGTTCGTTGTTTTTTGTTTATGTGTTTAGTGTTTGATTGTTAATGTTAAGGGTGTTTATTATGTTATCAATGGGATGATTGTCTAGTGATTGTGTTTAGGAATTTTCTCATCCAAGACCATTTGGATGGATAATCTATGTATTAAAAATATTTTTAATCATTCATAAATGAATATAAGTGTTTGGTTGTGTGAAGCTTGGTGTTATTTAGCATTAAATTAATTAAGATTGGTGAATCTTCAGTAAGAGGAGAGTTTAAAGGGAAGAAAATAGTTGTTAAAGAATTATGAGACCATGTAGTGTTGGTTGACTTAAGCTAAGAGTGCATTTCATTTAAATCAAAAAAATTAAAATTTGTGCACTGGCGCCTAAGTGCCAAGACCCCGCGCTTAAGCGCTGATTCACATAAACCTATTTGCAAACATTTTAAGTGACGATTCAGCCTGAATAACACCATTTTTGTACCTTGCCTTCATCTTCTTCCTTGGGTTTTCACAATTTTGAATCTAGGGCACACCTATTCTGGAGATTTCTTGTTAGTTTGGAGCAAAAATTACTATATTTCATATCCTTGAGGTAAGAGCTTCACTTCTATGTAAAAATTTTAGATTTTTTCCATATATTTTGAGCACATTCTTAAGCTACCCAAAAATCACTATACATGGTAAAAATTTGAAAAATCTATGGAAGATACATGTATTTGGTAGTTTAAGATTTTAGGAGTTGAGTTTAGTGATTTAAAGTTAAATTTGGAATTTATTGTGAATTTTATATATTTTTTTAAAAATGGCACCAAGAATGAAGAGGACCAAGGGAAAGACCCAATTCTATTCAAGCAAGCTTGTTAGTGTTAGAGCTTAGGATCGATACAGCGATGCACTACAATCAAGGAAGTTGATTTCTGAGCATTTTTTTAAAAGTCTAGGAGGAGCTATAGGATCTGATTGTTCGCCGCCAGTGGGAGCATTTTTGTTATTTTCTTGTCGTAGTAGTGATTTTTTTGGTGTGGGAGTTCTATTCGAATCTCCTCGAAGCTGAAGAAGAAGGAATCATGGTGAGGGGAAAGACAGTGCCTTTCTCACCTGAGGTAATAAACCAGTTTTATCATTTTCCCCCCGAGCACTTTATGTTTTTATTCAAACTATAGTCCTACTGAGGAGGAACTAGACTAGATCATTTTATCTTTGACTGTTGGGAGAGGGCTTTGGAAAATTACAAATGAAAGGAGAGTTAACTTTTCCACTTCGAAGTTGGATGCCACTGCAAAGGCATGACATTAATTCATTTCTACTTGTTTGTTGCCTACCAATCATCTTAGTGAAGTGACCTGTGATCGAGAAACTTTGAACTATTTTATCCAGCAGTTCAAGCCAATCGACATTGGAGCTTCGATTCATGGTGTTATTACCAGTTTTGTCGTCGCCGCTACTACTGCAAGTTTGGGATCTGCATCCTTGATCTTTTCGTTATGCGAGCAGGCTAGAGTTAAATTTGACAGTTGGGAAGAGACTTGCAACATCTTAAGCCCATTACCAGTGTGAATGTAAAATCTTACTCACATCATTCCATTTTTGGTTGGAGAAGAGGATTTCTAGTAGTTTTGCTGCTTCGACATCTCGAGCTTCTACTTCATGTGCTTCTACATCTCAGGGTCAAACTTCTGGATTTGATTCTCAGTCAAAATTATTGTAAAGGATTTTGGATAATGTTAACTATACTGCTGATAAGGTATAAAATTTAGAAAATTTTGTAGAGCATATGGATGGATACATGAGGAGGCGTACTGATTATGAGGGAGAATACAACTTAGTTATGGAAAACTTTATGAGAGGTAACCAAGATGTATTTTTTCCTCAATATCTCATATATCCACCATATGAGCCTGCAATTACTTGGCATAATGATGAGAGTGATGCAGAGGATGAGGATGATTAGACTAGATCTATAGTTTTGTTTGATTTTTAGTTTATGTATTTTTGTGAACTTTTGATGGTGTAGTTATTTTGTATTTTTTGGTCGTGTTTAGATTTTTATTTGTTGAGAATGTTAGTTTTTATTGTGTTTTGTTTCGTTGGACACTATTGTGCTGAATTTATGTCTTTGTTAGTAGTTATTATTTTTTTGAGGTAGTAATTGTGTTAAATATGCTGTTTAGTGTATTTAGTTAATCTATGCTGAACTAAATTCTAGATTTTAGAAAGGTTTAGATTATAACTAACTTATCATTTAAAAGTTGCATGTTTTAAATTTTCAATTTGCTACAAGTTATTTTTCTTTATGTTGTAGTTGTGAATGTTTGTTAGTGTGTTTGTTTGCTTTTATGTTATACTCCACATAGAAGCCCCAATAATCTCTATATGTTCAGTAAATTAAAATTTGATCAATTTAATTTTTACTCCTATTTTTAATTGTTGTACTTGCATATTTAAGATGTAAAAAATCCTACTAGCAAGTTATTTTTAGTTTTCATTCCTGTCAATATTTATATATGATGCTAAAATATTTTATTCTATTAAAAATTTAAGTTTAGGGGAGGGATAAAGAATTTTCTAAAAACTTGAAATTTATTTTTTCTGAAATGTATTTCAAATAAATTTGATTTTGATTTGAAAAAGTAATGATCATGTATATGAAGTTATATTAGGGAAGTAAAACTTTGAATGTAGAAATGAGTAAAAGAATTTAGTTCAAATTTGTAGTAATGAACAAAAACTTAAAGTTAAAATTTTTTAGTGTGGAAAATGTTAAGTATAGTGTAACTATCTTTAGTAGGATAAATTGTATTTTTGAAAATTTTAGAAGATATAGACTTTTATTTTCAAAACCTAAATTTATTTTATTAAAAGTAATTTTCAAAATCTATTATTATATTTTTAAGTAAAGGAAATATATCAACTCTTTACTTTAGGAAAGAAAGAATGGAATTCAAAGTCATTAAAGGCCTATCAAGCTATAGAATTCTTGCCTCAAAAAAAAAAAAGAAAAAAAGAAAGTAAAAGAAAAAAAGAAAAAGAAGAAGAAAAATAAAAGAAAAAAAAATGAAAAAAGGAGGAGAAGCTTGAGGATTAGTGTCTAATCAAAAATTGGTTCCATATCTGATCTTTCTAAAGTATAAGACTTGAGAAACTCTTAAGGTTAAGGATATAATATGATAAGTAAAATTATGCTTAATAAATATTTTGAAGTGGAGATTATAGAATGCCTAAACTCTATATTTGGAGAATCTGCAATATTTCTGAACGAGATAGAACTCACATTTCATCTTTCTTAACATTAAAAATTTCTAAACTCTAAGTTGGTCTCATTTACTAATAAAATATCTCATTTACAAATATAGTAATCCATCCAAGTAACCGTCATTGTCGTGATGGCGATTGGAGACTCGCCGTCCCCGGTCGCCACAAATTCTCGTTTTTTCTCTCATGTCATCGTGTCTATTGTCGATAAGGACGTTAGAGTCTCCACTTTGTTTATATGTCTTATTGCCCTATTTTTCCAATTTACCTTAATCTTTTGGATCAAGTAAAAGATCCTCAAGTATTAAAGGAATTAGGAAAAAGGGAAAGATCAAATGATAGAAAACAAGAGAAATTTTGGGTGGTAAACTTATAGAGAAGACTCTAGAATGTCAAAAGCTCATATAAGGATAACCACATAAATGGTCTGATAACCAGAGATTTAGGTTGATCACCTATTCTGAATTCTTAATTTTCCTATAGGAGCAAGCTCCTATAGTTAATTACATCCTAGGAAATTCTAGATTTACCTAGGAAAACTCATGATTCTCATTAAAACTTGTTCTTCTAAAATGTTAAGATTAAGGAAAGAAACATCAAATGTTTTATTCCTGGGGTAATAGATTCCTAAGAATCTGATTCTACCCTAAAGATTTTGTTTTGTTCATGTCATGTCATGTTGTTTTATTTTTTATTTTTTTTTGTCATGTTATGACATTCTATATTTGTTTTTTCATTTTGTTGTTTTATATTTGTCATGTCAATTTTTGTTCATAGCTATCCTAAAAGTTCTAGAGCAAAATTTTATTTTCATGTTTTCAATAAACCTGCAAAAGAGAACACGATTAGCATAAAACCATGTTATCAGATTTATCAATTTTAGTTGGTCATTTAATTGGTTGAATAATTTTTAAACGACCCGGTCAAGATGTCTATGGCTCCGTCGTCCTGGGGCCGTGAAGTATTCAGATTTACTTAGTCCGAAAGGTGTTTAAACCAGGACCGAAAGATTCTTGTCAGCAACCATAGATTGCGTCATCCAAGAAATCTTTGTAATTCTGGACACAGATGTTTAAGTTGTGTTTTAACGTCTTTTAAGATGAGTTTTATCTCATTTATGTCGGTGAGTTAGATTTTTATGATGTCATTTGTTTTAGGTCATATGTCAATTAGACCTGAGAGAATTTAATTGAATCCTAAGATTTAAGTTTAATGTCGGTGAAACTGAAGATGATTCAAGTTCAATGTAGGTAGAACCTAGAGTTTTAAGTCCAATGTGGATAGGACTTAAGATGTTCTAGGTTCAATACATATAGAACCTAAAGATTAGAAATGGTTTAAAGTGACTGTGAGCACAGTATCTCCCCAAAAACCTTTTGAGATATTGTGAATAGTATCATAGACCGAGTTACCCTATGGAAATATCCAATGTAATTAGTACTTAAGATGTTTTAGGTTCAATGTAGGTAGAACCTAAGATTTTAAATGGTTTTAATTCCAATTTAGTTAGAACTTAAGTTATTTAGGTTCAATGTAGGTAGAACCTAAGAGTTGAATTTAAGTCCAATGTAGTTAGGACTTAAGGTATTTAGGTTTGATGTAGGTAGAATCTAAGTGTTGAATTGGTTTTAAGTACAATATAGTTAGGACTTAAGGTATTTAGGTTCAATGTAGGTAGAACCTATGAGTTGAAATGATTTTAAGTCTAATATAGTTTNGGGAGAAGGAGAAGTTTTATACCTTTGCTCTGAGAAGGGAGGCTTCATTCAGAGGTGCTCGGCACATTCGTTGGGGTCCAAGGAGGCTAGAAATTGAGTACCTGGTCTTGGTGTAAGGCCTAGGTATGAATTCAATCACGCCGGATTTGGGTGTTGGTCTAGAGCTATGGTAGAGGCTCTGTGGAAGAGGGATTTGATGGGGCTTTGGCTTCTTTGGCTCTTGTTAAGGTGTGACACCATAATTAAAGTTTGGTGGAGTGTGGAGGTGTATTGGGCTCTGTCCTGGTTTCCGGCAGGGTTTCGAGCTCAAAATCGAGCTCCGACAATGGGAATGGGTGAGGGAGAATGGTTAGAATGCACTGAGGGGATCTTAGGGAAGCTCTGTTTGAAGTTTGGAGAGACCTCTCTAAGAAAGTTTCAACACTTAGTTTAACGACCATGGATGTGGCCTTTTAAAAAAAATGCGGTTATGGTGGCTGTCGTGGCCAATCAAGAGGTGTAAATGTGGTGCTTAGGTGGAGGGCAGAGGAGCTCCATAGTTTGATTTGGATGAGCTGGCCTTTAGGTTTGATTTGGGTGAGGTGCCATGGGGGTGGCTCTCAGGCAGAGGAGCTCCATAGTTTGATTTGGATGAGCTGGCCTCTAGGTTTGATTTAGGTGAGGTGTCATGGGAGTGGCTCTTGATTTTGGGCTTTTCCGACCTCTAGGCTGGCCGGCCGGCCAGGGGGAGGTGGCT
>JXCR01097176.1:20919-38998 GCA_002079205.1 Phalaenopsis hybrid cultivar | reverse complement strand
AAGGCGAGAAGTAACCAAAAGACAATTCCATTAATTCATTAGAATCAACATCCAAATTTACATGTTTTTCAAGCTCAATAGAGGTAGAAGCATAGTAAAGTTTGATCGGCTTTGAACCAACACTACGAACTTCCTTGACCTCTAAACTCTCGATCTTTTGAGGAAGAATTGGAGTGAGGGTCATAGTATCCACGTAGTGGTTTATCCGATCATACATTATTTCATATTCATTATTCTCTGTATCTTCTAGGGATATCTCATACTGAGATTTCTTCTGTTTTGTCATCATTATTTCATCTTCAGAACTGTCTTCATCACAAATGTTGATAGTTGGCATAGTCCGTTCAACAATTAAATTGATCTTTCCTCGTCCGCGTCTCCGGCCTCAACCTTGGGTGCGTGAACTAGAAGAACCTCCACCAACTCGTTGTAAGGGAGTGGTAGAAGGCTGTTGAAGCGGAGTTGTATGACCTCCTTTTTGTGATTCTTCTGAATCTTTATCTTTGTGGGTCAAAAGTTCGCACGAGAAGACAATCTTCTTTGGAGGTGTTAGTAGGCAGCATCTTCATGGATACCAACTTCATGCACTAAAAATGGTTGTAGATCTCCCTTGATGCTTTTTCTTGACCATCTTTGTGGTATTTAATGCACTGGTGTAGGGATGATGGAACCATATTGTGATCATGAATCCACGGTCAACCCAATAGAGCGTTAAAAGAGGTCTCGGCGTCGATGATATGAAATTTAACGGTTGTTACAAGTTCTCCAACCTTCATAAGTAATGAAATTGATCCAAGGGCTCTTTCTCCCTTTTGGTTAAATCCTCTTAACATCATCTTATCGGGGATGAGCTCCTGAACATTGAAGTCCAAATATGCTAAAGTCTGTAGACTCATCAAGTTAAGAGATGCTTCAGGATCTACTAAAACTCTGGATAACACAAATCTGCCAATGTTGACGGAGATGTAGAGCGGACGGTTATGGTCGGCAGTACCGAGTAGCAAGTCTTCATCTGTGAAGGTTACCCTTGACTGTTCTCTCAACGAGAAAACTTCATCTGAGGATGTGCTAGCCAACTAAGCTAAGCAAATTTTTGGATTTAGCAAAGCTGTAACCAGAGATTCTCTCATCTCCTTTGATAGGATCAAAGCGTCGTAGATGCTTACTCGGGCTTGGGTCCTCTACATAGTGGTCTTAGCTATACCATAGCCCTAGGGCTAGAAGGTTTAGGGGACCATCTACATGAGTATCCCAAAAGATCAAGGGATCTAAGTTAGAAATTTGAGTTCATGGTTGTGAGTGTATATGAGTGTAGTGAATGCCTTAGCTCCAGACCAACACCCAAGATCAACCTTAAGGTCCAGCAATCCTGAGGGTGACTCATCTTGAGTTTCCCCCACAGTGACCCCACCTACTAAGTATTTAGAGGTTGAGAGCAACATGTGGAACTTCAAGTTGAGAAGAGAAAAGTTTGGAATTTCTAGTGGTGAGGGTTCCATGTATAGTTTTCTAGTAATAATTAACTAGAAAGTCCTATGGCTAGACCCTAGGCTATTAAAGAGGAAAAACTAAACCTCAACCAAAATTGAGGTCAACACTAGGACTCCATTAGACCCTATATTACTTGAGCGATACGTATACTTGCATTGATAAGTGTGAATTTAAAATTATTGAATATTTATTACGTCCATATTTATCTTGTATTTTTAAGCATATATAAAGTTGCGGTCAGCGCTCAAGATCAAATCTTCATATTTCGGTCATTTTTTCTCCAAATTCGCTCCTTTTTGCATCTTTTTATTTCAATGACCATAATTCAACATACCTACAAAAAAACATCAAAAATACCTTTCTTTAAAGTGTAATATCATCAAAATCAGTGTAAAATAGGTATAAAAATCTCAACATATTTTCCTTTGGTCAAAGACCAAGATTAATTGTAAGACTTTAGTAAAGGTGGGGGCTCAAAGCTGGGTTGTGTGCCTTATGGTTCCAAATTTGATAAAAATAGTCATTCCGACAACCTGAGGAAGGGTAATTCTTATCCTCGATCCTAGTGATTAACCCATGGACCATTGTAATTTAGATTTTTATTCAAATTCCTTAATTTATTCATGCATGTAAGATTTCCTCTAGCAAGCAAAAGAAATAATGTTGTAAAAGAGATTTTTTGGTTTTCTTAAATATTTTTGTAAAGTAGTATAGTCCACATGCTAATTACTCTAATCAGGCTAGGACTGTCAGCAATCCTAAGGGTGTCGAAGATAATTCCTACCAAAAGCTTGTGAATAATATCATCAATTATATCCTCTCTCCATACTGAGGATCCTTGAGGTAGGAGATATTATTCTAAATCTCACTTTGTATCCCTCGCTTAGCACAATTAAGCAATGTCTTCATAGCCCTTGCCACCTAGACCTCTGACTTATACTAGCTTGATGAATCATGTGTGACGAAAATATCCCAAGTTTCTCATAAGGATTTAAATGCCTTATTCAAGATTCAAATCCTTGAGCATTGGGTTATTAATGTAGGATAAGTAGTGTAGGGTTTTTTATTGAAATTGTGAATTAACAGGTCTTGTGTCATATATTAGTGGATCCCTAAAGTTTTAGAGATGATCCTCTTCAAGAAAGAATAATAGGTTTGAAAATCCTTCAAAATGTTTACAAGATTGTAAAAGTGCTCAGGGTATGACCTTGAACAACTTTTAGAATCATCTGAGTCGTTTCAAGTTCATTTAAACTTATTATTTTGTTGAATGATTAATTAATCAATCCTAGTTGACTTAGTTGTAATGTTTTAACTTATGCTCAGTGAATTTTTGTTATTTTAATTAACCCATAAGTAATATGACTAGACATTCATTTGATGCTTCCCTTAGGAATTATGTAGCCCTTAAGGGCAAGTTAGGTTGTTAGGGAATTCTCACCCCTTTAGTTGGAAATGAGCTTGTAGTGTTTGGGAAATGTTTATAATTGATTGTATTATCTTTTCTAAACCTCATTAAGTAAAGTTGGATCAAGCCTAGTTAACTATCAAGCTCTTAAGCTTTCATGGGTAGATTTGCAATTTTTTGGAAAAGGTTGATTGGGATGAACTTAATCCTTATCAAAATACTGCATTATCATTTAACCATTGGTATAGGGTTTCAAAAATTGTTTAGTTATTATTTTCCTAACACAAGCCCTTCACATTAGGATCATCCAATTTATTTAGCGTCCAAGGCACAAAAATTTAGAAATTACATTTTTACCCTTTCATAGAAAATGGACTGAAGTGGTTTATACCACTTGACCCTTTATGTTTCAATCATTCTAGAGGGTTAACTATGATCAATATTACCCACTTGCCCTTTTAATTTAGCCTAAATCTTAATTATAGTCTAAAATTTCATAATCACCACTTTGCTCATAAGGCTCTCAACTTCATAATTCTTTAAGTTTAACTCAAATGACTTTAAAACTTTGTTAGTACTCTACTCATGGGTTAATTAGAATATCAGAGGAGCATTTGCATTTTTCTATTTTTTATTTAATTTTTAATAATTATTTTAGTCCAAAAATAGGGATTTTCAACAATAATTAATATAACTAAGTAAAATAAATACCCTACACCATTTTCCTCACTAATGGAAATGGTGTTTGGAAGATAAAGAATGAACGACGGGTAATCTTTTTCTTTCAAAGTTAAATGTTCATTCTCGTGCATGGCATTACTTTATTTCTGATAGATTGCTTCCAACTAAACATTTTAGTGAGGTAACATAAGAAAGAGCCACTTTGATCTATTGCATTTAGATGAACAAACCTATTGACATTGGTCTATTATTTACAAGAATATGATTACTTCTTCTAGAGGAGTAACTACCGAAGGTACGAATTTTCCTTATCTTATTCCCACCATGTGCATTCAATCTAGATTTAAGTATGAGATATGGGAGGAAACTTTACCACCCCATAAGCCTATTGGACAAACAAATTTGGAAATTTATGGAAAGCATGCTAGTCTTAGATCTAAGAGTGGAGGTCCTGATATTCCTTCTACATCAGCTTTCAAACCTTCTACTTCTGGTACTTTTTCACTAGATACTGTAATGGAGCAATTATTTATACAAATAGGTGACATTTTGACATTGCGAAATCAAGTGAAGAGTTTAGAAGCACATATGGACTACAATGATGAGTATATGCAGAGGAGAGTAAAATTTGATATTGCTTATCATGAGGCTATGGGGGGATACATGAGGGATGATCATTCAATGGAATTTCCCAAATGCCCTAGTTTTACACCATATCATAGTAGAGAAATGGATGAAGATGCATATCTTGATGTTGGTGATGATGATGATGTGAAAGATGATTAGTTTACTGCTTTTCTTTTATTTTTTGTTCTTGTATTTAGATTTTTACTGTTGTTAGTTATGTGTTGTACTTTTGTTAGAGTGTTATGATTGTACTTTGTTTAGTATTGGGGTGTATATTTGTATTAAATTGTAGTATTGCATTTCTTTTTATTCTATTGTTTACTCTTTACTATTTTTGCTTTAGTTTTATATTATGAGTGTGCTCTAGTAGTTTTTTACTTGTGCTTTTAAGGTTATACATGCTAATTTTAGATTTACTATGGCTCAACACCTGCTTTATTACTTATACATGTACTATTCACCTGCTTAAAACTATTAAAATTTTCTATTTCTCATACTTATTATGAAATGAACTGCTTTAAATTAATTAAAATTTTAAGTTTGGGAGAAAAGGGAAACTTTTTGAAACTGAACCTTATTTGTTCTCAATAACCTATATTTTTAAAAATTATTTAATATAACATGAGGTATGTTGGGTTAGCTTTAAATAACTATATTTTTTATTTTATAAATGACATAGTAGACTTAAGTAAAAGTTTTTAATTATAAAGGTTAGTTTGACAGTTATTTGGTATAAGAGTATAAGATTATGCTTTTACTATTTAAAGTAAAGAAAAGTGTATTTTTGAAATTGTTAAGGATTTTAGATTTTTACTTAAAAAAGAAAGATTTGAGACTCTATGAAAAATCTTTTTAAGCTAATACACATTTACCAAGTAAGGAAATGTTGGTAAATGTGGGAAGTTTTTAACTTTAAGAAGAGGATGGTGGAGTTCAAAATCTTTAAAGGCTATTCAGAGAATAGTAATCCTCACATGACATGAAAAGAAAAAGAAAAGATTGAAAATGATCCTGCAAAAAAAAGAAAAAAAAATTAAAAGAAAAAGAAAAAGTAAAAAATAAAATATGTGGGGAGAAGCTTGAGGAGACGCCTAATAAAAAATTGACTTCACTTGAAACATCTTAATGAAAGAGACTCATTTACATTTCTGGACTTATTTTTGAAGTATTAACATCTTTACTAGTAGAGCTTTCATGAACTTCTTTTTCTTGTAATTCTTCTAAGCATCATTAGTATGAAAAATTGTAATTATTCTTGAAATGAATAGGAAATCAAAACTCTTAGACTTGACTACTAAATATTCTTACATTTTAGTTTTAACCTGCGTTACTGAATATTTTTCTAAAGTTTCATTCTTGCATTTATAAAACAAAAACTATAGAAATCTTTAAGTAAAACTCACTACCATAAGTTATAATTTTTATATAGTAAAAGTGAGTTACTTGAGAACAAATAACGTTTAAGTTTGGGGTGATTGATCAACCTAATAATAATTTAGTTTTAGTGTACATTCTATGTTCATTTTATCCCTATTTTTGATGATATTGCACTTTAAAGGAAGATATTTGACATATTTTTGGTTTTAGGTATATGGAATGTACGTTTGGAGAAAATGAGGACAAGATGGAGCAAAAATAGATGCATTTGTATGGCGCCATAGCACCACCCTTGGTGTCATAGCGCTAGTAGACAGGTTGAATGGGTGCTATAGTACTAGTAACCAAATTTCTAGAATATTCAATGAATTTGACCAAATTTTGAAGGGGTGCTTGAAGTGACGCTTGGTGATTTTTAGTTATCTATTAATAGGGCCAAATTCTGGATGAAAAGGGAGCCTTTTGGAAGTCTTATTGGGGATGTCATGGAGAGTTTGGTTGAAGTATAACGTGTGTGTGTGAGTCTTTGGTTTGTGTAAGAGTTTGGAGATTAGCTTCAAGGAAACTTCAGGATTTACTTGGGGAAAAGACATAAAGATAAGTATCTTGTATTTGTGTTTAGGTTTTTATTGTAAGACTTTGATTTCAATACAAATTATGTGTTTTTGTATTATCTCAATGAATTCTGAGTAGTTCCCTTTAATCTTATGGTATGAGAATGATTTAAAGATCTGTTTTTATTTAAAAAAAATGTTATGGTATTTTCACCAGCTCTTCATTGACTTTGCAAACTGGTCATCTGTATCATTAAAATCTATTGAGAACCATAATGACCCAGGAGGGCTATGATTTCATCAATTAGTGAGTACCTCATTTCATCTTGGGCAGAGCCGTTGCAATCACTTGAGAGGAGTGCAAATAAATAGAGAGATAAGTTTTGATGGGCGTAGAATTGATTTTTATAGGATGACAAACTAGAATCTTTTATCAATTTGGTCTAGAGTTTCAATCGTAAGGGTCCCTAGTAGATCCTATAGAGAGGCACAGTGGTTAATCTGGAAGCGAGAGGCCAGAATCTACTCAGCACTACCACACAAGCTGGTGAGAAACTCTATGTTAGTCAATATTCTTTGCAAGCATCGAGAGGGGGTAAAGAATATGAATGCTTCTATTTTGCACAATACAACTTCTTTTTCATCATTCAATTCATACATTGATTAACATCTCTTTATAATGGGAAAGTTGTTTACATAATATTTCAAACTCTCTTTTAAAGACTTTTAAATTGTGTTAGTTTTTTAAACTTTATCAGTCTTTTAGTCTATGTTTTTATTTTCTACATAAATTTAGTGTTAAGATGTTACCAATATTTTGAAACTGTTTTTCGATTGTAATATCTGCAATTTAGATAGAAGTTTTGCAAGTCAATATTATATAATTTTGGCTTTCTTCGTGGGATCAATACTGGGGTTTTTAAGGAAAGTCTTGTATTACTTGAAAAAATATGTATACTTGCGTAGTACCCATTGAGTGAAGATTTATTATTTATTTTCATTTATTTACACTAGCCGGTGAATATAATTTAGGTCAAGTTTTTAACAATCTTTTGGAGTTAAGAAATATGCGTTGTTGTGGGTTGTGTCATATGGCCTCCCCATGTGAAAATTCCCAACAGAGTCAATCTTTATACAATTAATGAAAAATAATACATTAAGCTAATCAGAAAACTCTTTTAAAAATTATTAAAAAACTATATAAATTTTAGAAAAAATTACGTAGACTAAAAAGAATGTCCTTTTAAAATAATAAATAGAAAAAANCAACATAGTCAATCTTTATAAAATTAATGAAAAATAATATATTAAGCTAATCAGAAAACTCTTTTAAAAATTCTAAAAAACTATATAAATTTTAGAAAAAAATATGTATACTAAAAAGAATGTCCTTTTAAAATAACAAATAGAAAAATTAAACTTAATTAATTAATGTTAATTGAATTTAATAGCAAATTAATTAATTAATATTATAATTTCTTGGTACTTAAGTGAAATTTATCCTAAAATTTTCTTTAGGTTACTTATAAGCTCAATTTAATTTTTTATAGGTGAAATAAATTGTCAAACTTACAATTCACCCCTTAAATATTATTTATTTGAATTGAAATCACCTGCTTATAAAAACTGAACACCAAAATATTCATATAACACCCATTACACACACATTAAGAAAAAGTTTAGGTCATCAACACTAAACTAACTTCAGGATGACAATGAGTGACTATTTTATATACTATGTGATGTGATTATCATATTTTATATTGATTGTCAAGATACTTGGATGGTAGGCTAGTTGTTTGCTTATAAATTGGATGTTCGGGAAACATTTTAGTATTCCCAAAACTTATTTTTTACAAGAGGCCATGATTTGATAGTAAATCTCTAAAAGAAAATGAAAATTTAAACAAAAATATTTTTTGTAGGTGTTTCCTAGCTTGTTACTTATCACCTTAAGTATGACCGACCAATATAAGGCGGATTAACACCAAGTAGTGTTAAATCCACATGTTTGGCATCAATGGGTACATGTGATGTGCCAACTAATCTTTATTTTTTTTTGTTTAGTTAGGTTTTATTTTAAATTCTGAATATAAATGAGCTAAAACTAGGCTTAGGGCCTAAGGGATTTCATGAGCAAGGATGGATTGCGTATCTATTGATGACTTGAAGTTTGGAAGACCTAGACCCCAAAAGGACCTAAACGAAAGCAAATCAAATTAATATGAATTAATGGATTGGAGAATAAAAACATACAAGTTTATATACCTAATCTGTGAGTTCTTCGAAACATTTTTGAGAGCACCAGCATCATAGACGACTCCTTAGATAAGTCACCTTTCAAATACTAATTGTCACTTAAGACTTGATGATCATCCTTTTCATTATGTTGACATTTCTTCAAAACTTTCATCTTTGCATCAAATAAATTTAATGTCTTGNTTAATTAATATTATAATTTCTTGGTACTTAAGTGAAATTTATCCTAAAATTTTCTTTAGGTTACTTATAAGCATAAGTTAATTTTTTAGAGTTGAAATAAATTGCCGAACTTACAATTCACCCTTAAATATTATTTATTTGAAATGAAATCACCAGCTTATAAAAACTGAACCTCTAAAGACTAAAATATTCATAGATACCCATTACACACACATTAAGAAAAATTTTAGGTCATCAACACTGAACTAACTTCAGGATGACAATGAGTGACTGTTTTATATACTATGTGATGTGATTATAATATTTTATATTGATTGTCAAGATACTTGGATGTTAGGCCTTGTTTGCTTATAAATTGGATGTTCGGGAAAAATTTTAGTATTCCTAAAACTTATTTTTTACAAGAGGCCATGATTTGATAATAAATCTCTAAAAGAAAATGAAAATTTAAACAAAATTATATTTTTAGGTGTTTCCTAGCTTGTTACTTATCACCTTAAGTGTGACCGACCAATATAAGGTGGCTTAACACCAAGTAGATTTAAATCCACATGTTTGGTATCAATGGGTACATGTGATGTGCCAACTAATCTTCCTTTTTTTTGGTTTAGTTAGGTTTTATTTTAAATTCTGAATGTAAATGAACTAAAACTAGGCTTAGGGCCTAAGGGATTTCATGAGCAAGGATGGATTGTGTATCTATTGATGACTTGAAGTTTGGAAGACATGGACCCCGAAAGGACCTAAACGAAAGCAAATCAAAATAATATGAATTAACGGATTGGAGAAAAGAAAACATACAAGTTTATACACCTAATCCGTGAGTTCTTCGAAACATTTTTGAGAGCACCATCATCATAGACGACTCCTTAGATAAGTCACCTTTCAAATACTAATTCTCACTTAAGATTTGATGATCATCCTTTTCATTATGTTGACATTTCTTCAAAAATTTCATCTCTGCATCAATTAAATTTAATGTCTTAGATTTTTGGTCAATTAGGTGGAGCAACCACTTAAAACATCCACTCATTAAATGTTTTGATTACAAACTAGGCACTATGGTGATCAAGAAAACATGATGAGGCTAAGGTCATAGGCCATCCAAGAGGTCTCATCCATAAAATTTATAAGGGGAAAAATTAATTGATTGTAGAAAAGAACACCAATTGTAAAATCACCCTGAAAGAGACTTTAGATCTCTTAAAAGGTAGCNAAACATCCACTCATTAAATGTTTTGATTACAAACTAGGCACTATGGTGATCAAGAAAACATGATGAGGCTAATGTAATAGGCCATCCAAGAGGTCTCATCATAAAATTTATAAGGGGAAAAGTTAATTGATTGTAGAAAAGAACACCACTTGTAAAATCACCCTGAAAGAGGCTTTAGATATCTTAAAAGGGTGAGTAGTAATCTCCTTCCCTTGCCTATTCACAAAACTCACCTTATCTTCTCATTTTTCTCCCTCAGCCCCTTATTTACTAATGCCTCATCACTAACAATTCTTTGAGGGGGATCCCAACACCCATGAAGTGTGTGGTTGACCTTGTGATTTAAATAATGTATGTAAAGTCTAGAAAAAAAAAAGTGGACGACTCAAGTAAAGTTCATGGATGGTGGAACAATTTAATCTAATATAATGATATCTCCCCAATAAAGTGGGGTGATAGGAGGAGATTCAATTAAAAAATTCATTATCCAATATAGTAATCCCTAAGATTATCAAGCTAAAATGAGCTTGTGGGAACATCAAAAGAAATAGAATTTAGAGCATGAAATTTATCCTATTTTCTCATCCTAAAAGATAATAGTTTTTTCCTTAGACATTCCTTTATTTGAGCTCTTTCAGACCGCTCCTTCCAATTACCAAATGACTAAGGAGTCAACCAAGACACCATAAACTTTAGGATTGCCAAAAGATAAGATATTAATAAAAAAAACACTATATCTTGCAACTAAATGAACCAAAAAAATGAAAAAAAAATTATCAAAATTTAACTATATAAGGTTTTTGTATATTTTCCATGGAAACATACTATTTAACCTACCTACCCAAACCTATAAGTCAAAGGTAGGAGAATTACTTGTCCTTATAAGTAAGAGTTTAGCATTTTCCTCAGTGAAGACTAATGAACTCAAAACTTAATGTCTAAATTCATAAAAACAAACTTAGTTTCCTAAATCCTGAGCTTTTTCCCAAAATCCCTTATTTTTTTATAGTTAGAAGAGAACAAACCACTCCCATTCTTAAGTAGCATGATGGAGAAAAGACGAAAATAATTAATGCTAAATTAAATTCTAATCACTCACATATAAAGAAACATGGTAATAATATTTGTCAGAAAATTCAATATAATATAGGCAAAATGAACCCATGTAAACTTATGTCATAAATCATCAAGTGGCATAATAAAACCCAAAAGTCCTTACCAAAAGTGATCTATATAAAAGCACATTTCATCACTAAAAAAAATTGTTAGGAAATTACATTCCTTTAGATATTTCACAATGAAACTTACACCATTTAAATCAATAGCCAAGATGTAATGTGTTACAACAACAACAAACCTTTATCCTACTAAGTGGGGTTGGTTACATGAATCTTTTTTCTTCACTGTATTCTATTGAGTGTCATATTTTTGTTTAATTCAAATCTATTAAATTCATTTTTTATACAATATGTCAAAGTCTTTTTAGGTCTAACTCTGCCTTTCTAAACATTATTCAAATCTAAAATATCTACTCTCGTCACATGATCATTAGATGGTTGGCAATTAATGTGGCTAAACCATCCAAGATGGCCCTCTTTAATCTTGTCTGTCAATGGAGCTACACCAACCCTATCATTGATATATTCATTTCACATGTTATCTTTAAGTCTCAAGCCACTCGTTCACTTAAGCATTATCATCTCAGCAACATTTAAGTTTGTTTTGATGCTTCTCATTTAAAGGCCAACATTTTGTGCCATAGAGCAAGCAGTAAAGTGATAAAACATGAAGGAGCAATGAATAAAAAAATTTTTTTGTGGTGTTTAGGGAATATATGTAAGGAAGAGAAAATATTTTTAGGGATGTCATATAAACCTTAGTTTTAAATTTTAAAACTACAAATTATAAAGCTCTTTTTTCATCTTTACAAAAAAAAATGGTTTTGCTCTTTACCATTAAAATCATATCTTCTTGCATAAAAGAGATATTGTAAATATTACTTGATTACAAATCTTCAAGGATGACCTCACACTTGTTGTTAATGAACATTCTAATAAAGTTTTAAGCTTCACAAAAAAGAAATTTCCTTACTTGTCATGAGTTGTATGATGAACTTGCAGTAAATAAGAACTAAGGTTACAGGGATTCCAAAACTTTGGTGCAGAATTGATGTTAGTACTAAATATTTTTTAGTTCCTAATGAATAAAATCAATATGTCATTAGGAATTAGGTTTGATGACTCTCAATCAGCTAGTACTTTTTTTTTGGAAAAATAGTTTTGCTTCCCTTTGTTGGTAAAAGTCACTATTGTGGTCACTTAATTCTTAAAGAAATCAATGTAACTTTGAGTTGAGGCTAAAGAGACATGCTAAAAAACTTGACCACCTAACCGTTAACATGTTTGAGCAAAGCAAGTCATGAAGTTCACTCAAAATAGGAAGAGTTGAACTATGAACCACATGATTATGCTCTTGTGAAACTAAAAATAGTAAAACCTCTTTCTCAAACCTTATGTTAGTCCCCACAACCAAAGTGACTTCTATTACGACTTCAAAAACCTACTCACTTAAAAATTGTTCCCTAAGATATATATCTAATACTCTTTGACCTAGGCTAGCTCAATGAAGGCGAGAAGGGGAGTTTTCATTTTGTAAAACTATCAATAGAATATTATATCGGGCATCATCCTAAATTTCCTTGCCATGGTTTTGTTTGAGAAGCCGAACCTACTATAATTATATTAATGTATTGTCAGTGATGTCTTATAAATATTTATAAAGTTTTCCAGATGTAAAAAAATCCCATCATAAATATTTTCATGTCATTTATTTTTTAATCTATTTTTTTATGAAATCAAAGTATAGCTTTTCACATAACATAAAAAATTTATATAGAGTTAAAATGCAAATTTTGTATACAATATCACGTTGGGTTGTTAAAAGGTTTCAACTTCTTATTCTTTCTTATCGCCTTTTTGTTCTTCCTCGTCGTCATATCTTATAAATATTGTTAATAATACCTTTCCATCATCCATGAGCATGATCTAATCCAACCAAGATTCAAACAATTGATTAATATCAAGTAATAATCAAAATTAAAAATAGAATTGTTATTCAATATGTCCAAATCCTTGAATTATTTATCAATATATATGGATGAAATTGATCCCATGAGCCTAATTGTTTGATTTACCTTAAATTAAAATGGTTATTGAACATAAGAAAATTTAAAGCTCATTAAATTCTTTTAATTATTAATTATTTAATAATGAATTTAACAAGTTACCCATCAACTCACCAGTCGTAAATTACATCAACATGAGTAGTCATAAATTAATATGTATATGCACTTAAAGAACTACCATCTAAAAGAGAATTTTGACTTTATGTGCCTCTTGATGCACTCATTTAACCAAATCAAAACAATACATGTTTACTCGGGGAAATATGTTTAAAATTTCAACTTGGATAAAACCATTCTTATTATTGAAATATAGGGATGATTTGCATATTGCTGCATGAGATAGGCACTAAATTATATTTATTTGAAGTACTAATGTTGTCTTTCAGGAAAACTCTCTCTTTATCCTCGAGTGATCTTTTCACCATAAATTTTAACTACAAAACCCTTCAAGCAAAGGCTAGTATTTATATTTTTCTTTGGTTAGATATGTATCCAACACAAGCAATACTATGTTATAATAGGAAGGAGGCACAAGGTAATCTTTAGTTTTAAAATGAATAAGGTTTGGGGATTATATTCAGTTTTTGATCCTTATTTAATTTAGGTACTTCGAACATCTATTTTGAACATAGGGTTTAAACACAAATGCAAAAGTATGCTAGAATAAAGTTTGAAGGTACGAATGAGCAATAAGAATTTCATAACAATTTAAAGTCATGTTGATTACGAATCACATATTTATAGTTTTGATCTCCCAGGTGAGGCTAATGCTTACATTGATAAGCTTCCAAATTGTCTATTCCATGCCTCGTAAGTGCCGAGCTCACTAAACGAAACTGAAGGCCTCACTTCTTGCAGTGCGTTCTCAAAGTCCTAAAAATAAAGATTAGCATAATGACCTCTTTGACTCGTAAGAAGAATGCAGGGGACAAACCTGAAGGGTCACAGGTCTCATATCCTCTTTCTTGAGCTTTGTTATCTCGATACCCTGCCGGAGGGCCTCCCTTAGTGGCCCCATGGATGCATCCTTGACGAGGTTCTTCATGTCTGATCCTGAATAGCCTGGAACCACACAGCGGTTCATAAACTGTCTGGTTTCAAACATGGCAGTCTTATAAATAAAAGAAGAGCACCTTCCGTTAACTTGCAGATGGTTGCATTATCTTCATCTGAAAGCTTGAACAACCCATCCTTATCGAGGAGATTACGGACAATCCAGGCTCTAGCTTCTTCATGACCAGTGAAGAAAGAATGAATTGTTTTCAAAGGGAAACCAGGAAACTGAACATAAACAAACCTGAGGAGGGGAGAGGTATGTACAGCCGCTTTGTGAGTCTCCTCCGTGCAGCTTCATCGAGTTCCTGAGGTCTGTTGGTTGCACCTATAGTTTCTCCCAAAGGTTAGGTATGAAAATAACAAGGGCAATACAAAGGGCACCAAGGTATAGACAAAATTGATAAAGGAAACGTGGTTGTGCCAAAAAGATTACAAAACCTATTTAAAGCACGGATGGATGCATACTAAGTAGGGTTACAACCAAAATGGGCTGTAAGACAGGTCTGGAAGGGGACAGATGAAACACAAGCAAGGTTGCGACGCATACTTATGAGGGGAAGATTATGACACAAATCTTAAAAAAGGGACGATGTGACACAAGCAAGGCTGTGATAAAAGATAGAAGGTTTGCAAGGGCATGGTTTCTATACAAGCAAGGTCGCGCTACAATTTTGGATGCAATGATGACAAAGTTGCAAGCNCTAGAAAAAAAAAGTGGACGACTCAAGTAAAGTTCATGGATGGTGGAACAATTTAATCTAATATAATGATATGTCCGTAATAAAGTGGGGTGATAGGAGGAGATTCAATTAAAACATTCATTATCCATTATGGTAATCCTTAAGATTATCAAGCTAAAATGAGCTTGTGGGAACATCAAAAGAAATCAAATTTAGAGCATGACATTTATCCTATTTTCTCATCCTAAAAAAGAATAGTTTTTTTCCTTAGACATTCCTTTATTTGAGTTCTTTCAGACCACTCCTTCCAATAACCTAATGACGAAGGAGTCAACCAAGACACCATAAACTTTAGGATTGCCAAAAGATATGATATTAATAAAAAAAATCACTATATCTTGCAACTAAATGAACCAAAAAAATGAAAAAAAAATTTATCAAAATTTAACTATATAAGGTTTTTGTATATCTTCCATGGAAACATACTATTTAACCTACTTACCCAAACCTATAAGTCAAATGTAGGAGAATTACTTGTCCTTATAAGTAAGAGTTTAGCATTTTCCTCAGTGAAGACTAATGAACTCAAAACCTAATGTCATAAAAACAAACTTAGTTTTCCAAATCCTGAGCTTTTTCCCAAAATCCCTTATTTTTTGATAGTTAGAAGAGAAAAAACCAATCCCATTCTTAAGTACCATGATGGAGAAAAGACAAAAATAATTAATGCTCAAGTAAATTCTAATCACTCACATATAAAGGAACATGGTAATAATATTTGTCCGAAAATTCAATATAATATAGGCAAAATAAACCCATGTAAACTTATGTCGTAAATCATCAAGTGGCATAATAAAACTTAAAGTCCTTACCAAAAGTGATCTATATAAAAGAACATTTCATCACTAAAAAAATTGTTAGGAAATTGCATTCCTTTAGATATTTCACAATGAAACTTACACCATGTAAATCAATAGCCAAGATGTAATGTGTTACAACAACAACAAGCCTTTATCCCACTAAGTGGGGTTGGTTACATGAATCCTTTTTCTTCATTGTATTCTATTGAGTGCCATACTTTTGTTTAATTTAAATCTATCGAACTCATTTTTTATACAATATGTCAAAGTCTTTTTAGGTCTAACTCTGCCTTTCTAAACATTATTCAAATCTAAAATATCTACTCTCTTCACATGATCATTAGATGGTTGGCGATTAATGTGGTCAAACCATCCAAGATGACCCTCTTTAATCTTGTCTGCCAGTGGAGCTACACCAACCCTATCATTGATATATTCATTTCACATGTTATCTTTAAGTCTCAAGCCACTCGTTCACTTAAGCATTATCATTTCAGCAACACTTAAGTTTGTTTTGATGCTTCTCATTTAAAGGCCAACATTTTGTGCCATAGAGCATGCAGTAAGGTGATAAAACATGATGGAGCAATGAATAAAGAAAATTTTTGTTGTGGTGTTTAAGGAATATATGTAAGGAAGAGAAATTATTTTTTAGGGATGTCATATAAACCTTAAAGTTTTAAATTTTAAAACTACAAATTATAAAGCTCTTTTTTCATCTTTACAAAAAAAAAATGGTTTTGCTCTTTACCATTAAAATCACATCTTCTTATAAAAAAGAGATATTGTAAATATTTCTTGATTACAAATCTTCAAGGATGACCTCACACTTGTTGTTAATGAACATTCTAATAATGTTTTAAGCTTCACAATAAAGAAATTTCCGTACTTGTCATGAGTTGTATGATGAACTTGCAGTAAATAAGAACTAAGGTTACAAGGATTCCAAAACTCTGGTACAAAATTGATGTTAGTACTAAATGTTTTTTACTTCCTAATGAATAAAATCAATATGTCATTAGGAATTAGGTTTGATGACTCTCAATCAAGCTAGTATTTTTTTTTTTTTTTGGAAAAATAGTTTTGCTTCCCTTTATTGGTAAAAGTCACTATTGTGGTCACTTAATTCTTAAAGAAATCAATGTAACTTTGAGTTGAGGCTAAACAGACATGCTAAAAAACTTGACCACCTAACCGTTCACATGTTTGAGCAAAGCAAGTCATGAAGTTCACTCAAAATAGGAAGTGTTGAACTATGAACCACATGATTATGCTCTTGTGAAACTAAAAATAGTAAAACCTCTTTCTCAAACCTTATGTTAGTCCCCGCAACCAAAGTGACTTCTCTTTCGACTTCAAACACCTACTCACTTAAAAATCCTTCCCTAAGATATATATCTAATACTCTTTGACCTAGGCTAGTTCAATGGAAGTGAGAAGGGGAGTTCTCATTTTGTAAAACTATCAATAGAAAATTATATTGGGCATCATCCTAAATTTCCTTACCATGGTTTTGTTTGAGAAGCTGAACCTACAATAATTATATTAATGTATTGCCAGTAAAGTCTTATAAAATTTATAAAGTTTCCGACATGTAAAAGAATCCCATCATAAATATTTTCATGTCATATATTTTTTAATCTATTTTCTTATGAAATCAAAGTATAGCTTTTCTCATAACATAAAAAATTTATATAGCTACAATAATTATATTAATGTATTGTCAGTGAAGTCTTATAAATATTTATAAAGTTTCCCACGTGTAAAAGAACCCCATCATAAATATTTCATGTGATATATTTTTTAATCTATTTTCTTATGAAATCAAAGTATAGCTTTTCTCATAACATAAAAAATTTATATAGAGTTAAAAAGCAAATTTTGTATACAACATCAAGTTGGTGTGTTAAAAGGTATTAACTTTTTATTCTTTCTTATCGCCTTTTTGTTCTTCTCCTCCTCGTCATATCTTATAAATATTGTTAATAATACACTTCCATCATCCATGAGCATGTTCAAATCCAACCAAGATTCAAACAATTGATTAATATCAAGTAATAATCAAAATTAAAAATAGAATTGTTATTCAATATGTCCACATCCTTGAATTATTTATCAATATATATGGATAAAATTGATCCCATGAGCCTAATTGTTTGATTTACCTTAAAATAAAATGGCTATTGAACATATGAAAATTTAAAGCTCATTAAATTCTTTTAATTATTAATGATTTAATAATTAATTTAACAGGTTACCCATCAACTCCCCAGTCGTAAATTACATCAACTTGAGTAGTCATAAATTAATATGCATATGCATTTAAAGAACTACTATCTAAAAGAGAATTTTGACTTTATGAGCCTCTTAATGCACTTACTTAACCAAATCAAAACAATACATTTTTACTTGGGTAAATATGTTTAAAATTTCAACTTGGATAAAATCATTATTATTATTGAAATATAGGGATGATTTGCATATTGCTGAATGAGATAGGCAC
>JXCR01097176.1:2825-19738 GCA_002079205.1 Phalaenopsis hybrid cultivar | reverse complement strand
CAAACTTCTTATTTTAAAAATTATTATATTGAATTTATTACCACCGTAATTATTAATTGAATTTAAGAACAGTTTAAACATTAAGGTCATTGTGCAAACAAGAAAATTATTTCTTTTGTATGAGATTATGCTACAAATATCTTCAATTAAAGTGGAGCAATAAAAAAAACATGACAAGCGAGCTCTGGTATAACTATTATTTTGTACGGACTCGTTGAGCCAAACAATGCACACAAAAGAATCTGATTACGTTCTTACTAGCATGAGATCATTTTGAAGTGAAATAGATATACACTCAATAGGAACTCTACATTAACTGAAGTCAATCAAAAATTTGTCACTCTCGATAAACTGTTATATAGGGTGAACAAAATTTTCAATAATTTTCGATGTGCTATTTTTAATTTGAATGTTTTGATTTGCCATTTTGAGAACTTAATTTGAAAATTGATTTAAAATTTGACTCCGGTTGAAATTTATAGTCTAAAAATCCATCATTGGGAAATTGATAGCTTGATTCAAACCCAAAAAAGTGTATATCTTGCTTACAAAGAATCGGGCTTAACAACAACGCGGTTAAATCTAAATCCCGTCAACTCTATTTTGCTTACATGGGATAAGATTTATAGTTTATATCATTTGAATTTATTTGAAAACACTTTGAAACATAATTTTGAAAAATAAACTACTCCGGTTGAAATTTTCTATCAAACTTGGTCATCATTGAAAATTTAATATTTGAAACAGTCTTGTTTGAAATTTATTTAAAATTTTGGCACCTGAATATCCTAAAAAGATTTTAATATTGACAACTTCAATCCTAACAGGGAGGAGAATCGATTTAGATTATTTGAACTTTCAGATTTATACTTGTTATTTGGAAATTATTGAAAGTACTAAGATTCATCGACTCTGATCCTTAAGCGACAGAGGATCGAACTAGTTGAATTGAACTCTTAATGTTATTCTATAGATAGTGTGACGCGCTTGAGTTTGTACTTTTTGATTATTTGGAATTTGATTTTAAAACATAAAAATCATCAATTTTTAAAAAATCATCAATTTTTTAATAGAACCTTGCACATTTCACAGAACAAGAATTATTTTAGGGGAAATTGAACCTTAATCTGCAGTGTTCTCAGACCATTAAAGTTTAAACACTTAGTCAAATTAGTGGAGCGCATACGTGTAAATTGAAGTTGATTTTGAGCTAGTCTGTGCGACATTCTTGAACCTAGAATTTGAGCACTTTATACATTACTCGGAGCACATATGGATTTTTCAATTTTATGTATTTGGGCACTTTAAAAATCAATGCACGTTTTTTAAATTAATTTGGACACTTCTCAGAGAAATTTATTTTAAAACAATTTTATATTGGTCTCCATAGCATTCTCCAAATGAACAAGTTTAATTGCCTAACATGATCAACGGAGAACTTGCGGACTAATTCACTAATCTGCACACATTTTAATGCATTAAGCACTTGTAGGATGCAATTATACAAATATTTTTTTGCATTAAAAAGGTTTAATTATATGATGTCTAATGCATGCACAAGGTACTATTACATAGTGTTTTATCTTCTCATGAATCCAAATATGATATTTAAGGTACTCATAAAATGCAACTTCATATTCTAGAATACTTGTACGAACTTTAAGGCAATATATCGAAGCTAAGAAAATATTTTGAAAAGAACATGCAAGTCTTGAAATCATTAAAATTGTTGTACTAAATTCAAGAATATCGTGCGGCTAAATCAAAATTAACTTTAATATACTTGCATGTGCCCCACCAAATTTACTCGGTGCTTAAAGTTGAATATTCCGAGAATGTTGTGTAGGTTAATGTTAAATTTGCACCCAAATAGTTCTTAATACGAGAAATGCTAAAAAAAAATTTAAAAACTTTTGGTTATTTAAAAATTGATAAGTCTCATGTATTAAAATCTAATTTCAAATAATCAAGTTAAGCACACACTCAAGTAAGTCACACTATCTATAGAATAAAGTTAGAAGTCAATTCATCTAGTCCGATCATTCTTCTTGAAGGGCTGAAATCGATAAGTCCAATGCTTTTAATAATGTCTAATTAGCAAGTATAAAATTTGCAAGTCCATATTGTAAAGCCTTGTTTTAATTACTCGCGGAAGAAGAAATTAACAATCGAAAGAGGAAACAAGGAAACGAGAAGAGGAAAAGAGGACATTGACAACCGAAAAGAAGAGAGACGAAGACTTCGCTTNTGCTTTTAATAATGTCTAATTAGCAAGTATAAAATTTGCAAGTCCATATTGTAAAGCCTTGTTTTAATTACTAGCGGAAGAAGAAATTAACAATCGAAAGAGGAAACAAGGAAACGAGAAGAGGAAAATAGGACATTGACAACCGAAAAGAAGAGAGACGAAGACTTCGCTCNCTTCTTGAAGGGCTGAAATCGATAAGTCCAATGCTTTTAATAATGTCTAATTAGCAAGTATAAAATTTGCAACTCCATATTGTAAAGCCTTGTTTTAATTACTCACGGAAGAAGAAATTAACAATCGAAAGAGGAAACAAGGAAACGAGAAGTGGAAAAGAGGACACTGACAACCGAAAAGAAGAGAGACGAAGACTTCGCTCTATAAATCGACGTGTGAGACAGAAGTTCTCGAGCGCACAATCAGTGAGTAGAGGAATGAATGAGAGGTGTTGAGAGCTTTTCTTGCCCTAGGACACGATGTCGTGAGGGAAGAGGATCACTGCGTGCAAAAAAGGAAAAGGTGACTACGGAAGAAGAAGAGGAGCTCACGAGTTGACGAAGCCTTCATTAGGTTGAATCAAGCCAGCTGTCATGACCCGACCCGGGCTTGGAGTTAAAAAANGACTTCGCTCTATAAATCGACGTGTGAGACATAAGTTCTCGAGCGCGCAGTCAGAGAGCAGATAAATGAATGAGGTGTTGAGAGCTTTTCTTGCCCTAGGACACGATGTCGTGAGGGAAGAAGATCGCTGCGTGCAAAAAAAGAAAAGGTGACTACGGAAGAAGAGGAGCTCGCGAGTTGACGAAGCCTTCATTAGGTTGAAGCAAGCCAGCTGTCGTGACCCGACCCGGGCTTGGAGTTAAACAAGACAGAAAAGGAAGGTCAGACGGTAGAAATCAATTCTCTGTTATTCTAATTTTATTACTAACAATTTAATATTCAAACAATATATGAAAGAGCCACTAAGAAAATCAATTAAAAATAACAAATAGAAATTTATTTCTTTATGTTTGTTGTTCTCGTATTCTGTGTATACATTTGCCCTTCTATTCATCTTGTTCAAATGTTTAAAATTAAAAATAATATTCAAGTAACATAATAAGTTATCTAAAAATAACTCGAGAGCAATCACACTATTAAACTACAGTAATCGAAAGAAAAGAAAACAATATGTACGTGTCTATAAGAAATCATATAATATGTTGGTCTTTCATATTTATAAGAAATCAGATATATATTTATAAGAAACCTGATATATGTTTCTAAGCAATATAATATATGTTAATACATGCATCAATGAACTTTTCTAAATGAACAAACAATAATATTTTATATGCATACATCTTAATTTTATTTTTATTTTATACTTTTTACATGCACATCTGTCCCTGCCAGGATCACCATCAACAAACCTAAAACAGTCTTGGCCAATAATGCCTCGTCGGCTCTTGTCGGCACAGCGTTACTGATATACACATCGCAATTGCTTAGGGTGGAAAGTCTCTTACCTGCCTCTAGTCAATTTTATCATGTCGACACAGTGGTTAGTAATGTAAACATTAAAATTTTCTAGAAAGGTAAACTCTGGTCTACCCATCTTTGACCGATATTATCTCGTCAGCACAACTATTAGTGAACTAACTATCACAATTATCTAGGGTGGAAGAATAACTTTACGTGCGCGAGTACACTGGTGTCTCCTGCCTGTATCATTGGAGGGTGAAATCCTCCTCTGACCATGCAAATGAAAGCATTCATATATAAGTTATTTCATTCTTCATGAATACATTATTCTGAGATATCTTTATGCTACTAAAATGTATATTTATTCCGTTGTATAACTATTCATCAAACATATCTTTCATATTATTCATAAATTTATCTCATGCATATCTCTTACTTATATTTATCTCAAGCATATCTCTTACTTATATCATGCATATCTTTTTTACATGTCTATCTTACATATAATTTCTATCTAAATATCATTCATTTCATGCAGATCTTTCACGTATGCACATCTTTTTCTATTATGCTTATCATTCATATTTGTCCTATCAATATGAAAAATTTGATTAAACAAAAACATACATGAAGTCAAACATATAATCTGAATAAAGAAAATTACTGAATTTAGAAATATAATCACTCAAGTCGATGGCCACACTAGATTCTTGATATTCAGCAATTGGCTGGACGTTGCGGTAACTTTTATATTGAGCTCAATAACCTATAAAACAATATTAAATTGTAAGATTTAAACAATTTTTGTTCATTGATTTATCTTCTTAAATTACCATAACAATAATTTATCTAAATTTAAGAGGTTGATTTACATTGAATATCCACACTCTCACCTCAAGTCTGCCGCCCTGGTAAACAACCTAAAATTCGCAATTAACTTCAAAATTAAGGAACACTTGGCTAATAAAGTAATTTAATAAAAAAATATAAATGATTTGCTAAAACATACCTTAAACGGCTTTCTCGACAACTGACTCTTCTCTAAAGCGGCCAAATATTCTTTCTATCACATCCAACCACACCGCTGATGTCCTGCTAGAACCCTTTTGGATGCTTGAAAAAGATTTTCAACACTTTCGACACAATCAACGCCTTTGACAGCTGCCGAAAATGAAAGAGGCGCAAAAGATGAGGCAAAGCTCAAAATGAAAGTGCGAGGACGAAAATTATTGCCTCAAAATGCTGTGAAAAAGAGATTCACTTATAAAAATTACCCTGAAGCCCTAAACTGCATCCTGTGGCTTCCTCTGTGCCGCTTAATACGTTTGCTACCCGCATCCTTGCACTGTAGCAAGGACCGCGGCCCCTTCTGCTACTACCATACACAAATCGAACAGGAAGAGGGGAGTTTAGGAGAGAAAAATAGGGTGAGGGAGAAATTTTGAAGTTCAGTTCTACTCTATTTGAAGAGCGAAGGAATAAAAGGCAAAGGAATGTCGATTGACTATAGTGAAGCTACGGGATTAACATGGGAGGAATTAATTAAATTTAATTAATTTAATAAACTTATAGCTTTAAAATTTTATATCTCTCAATTTACTCATAATAAACATATAGTGTTTTATTTCGAATTGCTCGATGTAAAACATAGAATTTTATAAAATTAACTGGTGAGAAAATTGAAGTATAGTTTAAGTCACAAAAAATTGTGTTTTATCAAAAATTGTAAAAATTGTTTATAACAATTTCCCCTCATAAAATTTTGCCCTTGAAATTCATGAACTTCATATCAACTATAGGGATCATACAAAAGTGATTACAAAAATCTATTTCTTCTGAAGTGGTAACTAAAACATATGCGATAAACTATATATCTGGTAAATCCGACAGAACACCCAAAAGACAATTCACCCATCAAACTATGTATCAGCATCAGTGGCAATAGACTCTTCTGATTCCTGAGGAGTCCAGGAATAAACTCGGGTGAATGTTCTGCCTTGGTTGCTCCTGACGAGCCACAATATCAGTTTTTGTCATCCTCTACTGACCACTTCTTGAAGTAGATTCTTCCTAAAAATTCCTTTGAGCTGATCCCTTCCTGAATGAACATCTAATGTGGATCTTTGAACAACATTAGGGCAATTTCTCCTCTGATGTACAAGTTGTCTGCATAAGTAACACGCTTCGAACCAAGTAAAAATTCACCATGATATTGCTACGTAAGTCTGGCTAACAGCTCCACCAGTGTAGGACTTCACCTTCTTCCCACCAGACTGCTCCTAAATGAGATGTTGATGCTACTTCTTCCGAACTCTTCATCTTGTGTAACTCTTTATGCTTTTGAGTCTGTTGGAAATCAATCTCCACCCACCTAGCTCTCTCCACTAGTACTGAATAGTCTTAAATCCCAAGTAGCACTATTGGCTGCCTGATCAAATCTTTCAGCCCGGAATGAAATCTGTGGCATTTCTCCTCTGCATTTGTAATAATCTAGAGTGCAAATCTCGATAGCATAGTAAACTCCACTTCGTATTGCATAATTAATCCATCTCCTTGCACCAAATTGCATTTATCTTTCAACCGACAGTGGTACAAACTAATCTATGAAAGTTTTCACAAACTCATCTCACTGTACCAAGTGGCTGGTCCTACCTCCAAACATCTCTTGAAGCTGACCTTGCCACCATCTTTCACCTTCACCCACAAAAACAAAAGTGGCAAGGCTAACTACTCTTCCCTCCGATGGAGACAACATGCCATTTGATTTGCTCCACTCTCAATAGCCAATTTTCTGCTTCCACTGGCCCTTCTGCTCCAAAAAAAAACATATCTTGAAAGAGATTCAAGTATTTATCCATTGATGCTTCTCCACCGTTACTATCTTGAGATTAAGATATCTTAATCAGCTGCGTCACAACATTCATCATCAGAGAAAACACCAGCACTGACTGTGACATTCTGGGTACAACATATTCTACATTCCCAACTCTAACCTCCTTCCAATCCATAATTCTGAAATGACAATCATATAATTTAATTAGACTCAATAATTTTTTTTCTATTATTTATAACTTAATCAAATTATCTTATTGGCTCTTTTATTTAGATTCATCTTATTTAACATAAACCCCTGCTATGATCTAAACTTCTGCTCTGATACCAATTTTATTACCAGGGCCAGGGGCTTTAGAGTTAACCAAGATGGGAACAGACGGTGGAAATCAATTCTTTGCTATTCTAATTCTATTATTAACAATTTAATAAATAATTAATAAATAAAAGAGCCACTAAAGAAAGCAGTTAAAATTAACAGGTGAAAATTTATACATTTACTTTTGTTGTGCTTATCTTCTATATACATTTGCTTTTTTTTTCCTCTTATTCAAATGTTTAAAACCTAAAATAATATTAAAACAACAAAATGAGTTATCTAAATATAATCAAAATTAATCACACTATTAAACTACAGTAATCCACGAAAACAAAACAATATATATGTATGTCTATAAGAAATCGTATAATATATTGGTCTTTCATATTAATAAGAAATCAGATATATGTTTAAAAGAAATATGATATTTTTTATAAGCAATATAATATATGCTAATAAATGCATTAATGACCTTTTCTAAATAAAAAAACAATAATAATTTATACATTTATCTTAATTTTACTTTTACTTTATACTTTTTACATACATGTCTCTCTGTGAGGATCACAGTTAACAAACCTAACACACCCTTGGTCGTTATTTCCCTGTCGACATAGCAATTAACAATCTACACATCGCAAAGTCTAAAGTGGAAAGGCACTTACTTGCCCCTGACCGATATATTCTCATTGGCAGAGTGGTTAGTAATGCAAATATTAAAATTATCTAGGGAGATAAGCTCTATCAACTCACCCCTGGCCAAAATTATCTCATCGACATAACAGTTAGTGAACTAACCATCACACTTAACTAGGGTGGTAAAAAAACTCTACGCGTGTGTGTATACTGACATCCACAATCTGTACCATTAGAAGGTGAAATCTTCCTTTGAATATGCACATGCAAGCATTCACATATAAGCTATTTTGTTCTCTATACATACATTATTCTGAGACATATTTATACATTTACTAATATGTATATTTATTCTACTATATAACAATTCATCAAACATATCTTTCGCATCTTTCATATGTCTATCTCATTCATGTCTCTTACTTATATATATCTCATGCATATCTCTTATATCCACATATCTTTCTTACATGTCTATCTTACATATAATGTCTATCTAAACATCATTCATCTCATGCATATCTTTCATGCATACATATCTTTTCCTATTATGCTTATCATGCATATCAGTCCAATCAATATAAAAGATCTAATTAAACTAAGACATACATTAAGTCAAACATACAATCTGAAATAAAAAAGATCACTGAAATTTAGAAATGTAATCACTCGCCTTGTTGGCCACTAAATGCTTGATATTCGGAAACTAGCTGGACTTACGATGACTTTTATATTGAGCTCCATAGCATATAAAATATAATATTAAATTTTAAGATTTAAAAAAAAATTATGTCAATTGAATTAATCTTCTTAAATTACCATAAGATTACTTACCTGAATTTACGGGGACATTATATAGCGAATATCCACACTCTCACCTCGAGTCTGACTCCTCGATATACAACCTAGAATCCGCAATTAACTTCAAATTTAAAGATCGCTTGCTAATAAAATAATTTAACCAATAATATAAATGATTTGCTAACACATACCTTAAACTGCTTTCTTGACAACTACCTCTTCTCCAAAGCGGCCAAATCTTCTTTTTATCACCTCCAGCCACACCTCTCCTACGCTGATAGCAAATTAGAAACCTTTTAGAAGATCGAAAAAGACTTTTGACGCTTCTAGCACACAATCAATGCCTCCGACGGCTACCAAAAAAAAAGGCGTAGAAGGTAATAAGAATTTTACAATTAAATATTTTTATCGATTTATTAAAAGCTTAACTGACATGCATGTTGTTCTTTTTCTCTTATTTATTGTATATGAGTATTCACGAATTTGTTTAACTCGTTATTTAAACTAAATTTTCGGGTTAATTAAGAAATTGAGCGATTAATGATGGGTGTAAGAAGATATAACGTTTATAGAATACACAAAAAATCAAAAATGAAGTACCTTTTATTATATTGCTTTAATTTATTTATAGGCCCTTTCATCTGTTAATTAGTAACCAAATATTGAAAATTTAGTTTCCATCATCTAACCGTCTGTTCCCGTCTTGATCAACGAAGTGAAATTAAATTTTAGGAGCACGGGTACACTGGCGTCCCTTGGCAGTGATCAACGGAGTGAAAACACAATTCTATTTTTTACAGTAATATATAATACATAAAATGAAAGGATTGTGAAGGGAGAAATAGGATCAGACAAGAAGGTTTCTGTCATGACCCGGCTCGGGGCTTAAAATTAACCAAAACGTGAACGGACAGTCGAACAGTGAGATTTATAATTTTGATGTCCATTTTCAATAACTAGATATTAACAAAAAGAAAGAGCCACTAATTAAATGAATTAAAGTGTTATATTTAAATTTATCTTGTTACTGGTTGTCCGCATCTTTTATAAACATTTTCTCTTCAATTGTTCATCTTTTAATCACTTAATTAACCTGAAAAGTTAATTTTAAGAAAACAATGAGCTAAATAAATCAGTAAATATTTGTACTCTTAAATTATAATAATACAAGAAAAAAGATAAACAATATACATGTCAGTAAAACTTTTAATCAATCAATATAGACATTTAAAATGTTATTCAATAAATCTTACTATATCAATATCATTCAATATCTATACAATAGTCTCAAAAACATCGTCTAAAATTGTAGCAATTAAGGTACTTCAATATCAATATCATTTTTCAAATACGTGCACTGGTACCTTAGTGTTCTCCGACTAATACCATCAAGAGATGACTCCATCATAGTCAGTCATGCACATACAAATATTTTATCAGAATCATTATTTACTTAAAATAAATTTCCTTCTCATTTGTGTAACCGACAATATACATATAAATCATTTAAATAATGTTGTGCACAAATCATTCATACAATATAAAAAGAAATTCACTAGAATTCAAAATCATGAGTTTGCAATAATTTCAATATAACTGAAGATAGTAACAATAAATGCATTTGGTCTACAAGTAATAAAATATCACCATAATATAAGATATGAGTACTCACCTCAATGATAGACGAGCTGTTTGCTCTTAAGTTGTATTTTTTTAATCAAATTATCACCTAAAAAAATAAAATATTAAATTATCAATTTAATTAATTATATTTTAATTTAACTATCAATTATTATTATTTAGCATTATTTTAAGACTTCAATACTTAAACTTTAAGTTTGGTTATCGTGTAAATAAATATTAATGATTATTAATTTATACAAAAATAGATTTAAAATTAAAAATCTAATCTTTAAAAAAACCTTTATCAAATGAAGTTTAATATTTAAATAATAACTTATAAATATAATATATATAATATAACCTTTTAACTTACCCTTATAATCCTCTCAGTCGAGCCCTAATCCCAGCCACGTGAGTCCCGATTCTGCCTGCTCTTCTCCTCTCTTCTGCACGCGATAGGACATGACCTCCTCCTTCGTCGCACGAGGCTCGCTTTCATCCTTCGCATCGAAAGCCATGAGCGGCTTGTCATCCCCTTTGCCATCACACTCACAATTTTCTGGCTTTGCAACCCTCCCCGTCAACATTGCAATTCAACGCAACAAAGCAACACTGCAATCTTCTTCCTCCCTTGAGCGCAAGGCCTCCCGCATCATTTCCACAAGAAATCACGCAATTCCTCTCCTTCCTTCCTCTACTCTTTGACTGTACGTACTAGTGCTCCAGCCTCTCGTGCCGATGTATAGGGTGAACTTGTCTATTAGGCTTCCAACCCCATCGCTTCATCTCCCTTCTATTCATTTACCCGACCCCTCCCTCCTCTTCCTTCATTCTTTGTTTCCCCACCTCCCGTGTAACAAAACTATTACAGCTCCAAGCCATTTGGGTCGACAAGAAGTCAAACAAAGAATAAAAAGGGAAAAGGTTTGTTTAATTAGGGTTGTTCAGTGTGAGAAGAAAAGCAGGCAATTGAACAAGGGGATCTTGGCAGAAGGAGAACAAGTCACACCTCTTTGTCCGATTTCATTGAAAAGCCATTTTCTTTTAATTCCTTGAAAATAATATTTCTGGATTTTTATCGAGAGTTTTCTTAGATGACTTCGGTCATTTAAGAAGTAATTAACTATAGGGGCTTGCACTTATAGGAAGCTTTTCTCGAAGAGGGCTCTCAACTCTACCTTCAAAATAAAGAGGAAAGAGAGATGCCACTTTCAGAGGTCCTTATATGTTGTGATCCTGCAATTGCTTTCCTCACTAGATCTAGTCATCAGTGTATCACGAGAGCTTCAGACATGAAGAGAAAAGGAGGCGACAATGCGAGTCTTGAGGTAAGATGAAAATGAGGATGTTTAGTTTCAACAGTTTGTTGTGGTAAAAAAACTGAAGTGGAGCGGAGCTTCAACTCTATTTGGCCCCATGAGTTAAGGCGTGCAAACGATTTTAGAAACTGAACGAAAAATGCAGGCGGGAGCAAATGTGAAAGGATGAAAGCATGATTAGGTAGAGTTTTTTGGGTGCTCTATATATAATTATACCTTTCATCTAACATATTAATTAATTTATTTTTTTCAATTTTAACACAACTGTTATATAAAATCATTGTTTGATCATTGCATGTTTCATCATCAAAATGTACTTATTTTGATTTCTAATAATCACAAAATATGCATAATGGCATTAATTTAATATTTAAATGAAAATTCAAGATTTTCATAAAAAAGAACATATTTGGCAAATTTTATTATGATTAACTTCTACTCTCTCCACCAATTTTTTTATCATTCAGCCAACTTGTAATTTATTAAAATATCTCAGAAAATATAATTATTACTTATATGATGCAGTAAATTTTATAAAATTTCAAATCAAATTTTAGTAAGATTTATGCAAAGTTCCAACTTACCCTTACCTTTCCTTTAAGAAAAATGTCCCCAAAGTGGCCAAAAGATCATTTTACCCCATCATTCCACTTATGATGGCATGCTGAATATCTAACATGATCATTTTGGACATAATGCCAAGTTACATAAAATTCATTAAGGAAAATAATGGATCAAGAGCAATAAAGGAGAGAAAGCTAAATATAGGTGGTGCATTGCCACTAAAGGAATGAATGCCTTAGTAGTAAATGAAGACTACTTGGAGGTCACTACACAGTTAACAACCAATATTAATAGATAATGAAAAATAAATTCTTACTAACTTAACCTTTAACTATTAATCAACAACATCTGAAACTTGATGTAGGTGTGTGAATGCCTTAATTGTCACGCTCCGCTAAACTGAAGAGCAAAAATTAGACAGGAAGCTAGTATACGATATCCTGATATATATAGGGAAGGGAAGAATCTTCTACATTAAAACAGCAGAGTTGGAATCGAAGGGCTGAAAATTACTGAAGGACACTGAAGAGATGTCTAATGAAGAAATATCAAGGAAGTGGACTGCTATATTGGATATAAATAGAACTTACTACAACTAATTTGTGCACAATTATTGCTCTCATCAGTTACGACTATCAAAATTCTTTTATGTTTTGATATGCTTTAGCTTTGATACCTTGAAGATGTGCTATATTTGCTCTCATCAGATACGACTATCAAAACTATTTTATGTTTTGATCTGCTTTAGCTTTGATACCTTGAAGATGTGCTATATTTCAGTTATGAAACCAATCGAATGCAAGAAATGATTTAGATTAGAACTACTTGTGGAAGGTTAAAGTTAAGCTAGGATTGATGCGATGAACCATAGCTATGGTTGTCAGGAGTCAATGAAAGCTATTAAAAGGAAGTAATTAGTCAGACGCTACGATTGAATGGTATTAACATATCATTTTCTTTCCACATTTTTTCAAAAACTTTCAATATATAAAAGAGTTACTAATAATTCATATTACACATGAGGAAAATTTAAACCATTCAACAGTAACAAAAATATCTACAAGTAAACATCTAAATCCATACAACGTATCTCAATATCCAAAAGAAAGTGTAAAAGAGACTGCAAATACATCATAACATAATATCTATCAGTTGCAGTCCTCATCATTTAAACTAAGTCTCATTTGTCATATATATTGACCTATAGTTTTTTTTCCTAAAAGAAACCATTAATTTCAACAAGTTTGATGTAGTGAACAATTATAACCTTATTATACATTAATTATTATGTCAATGCTATGCATGAATGAATAAAAAAATGCAGTTCAATAATAATAAAACTTTAAACTTTCACTTTAATTTGAATCCCATCCCATTTCAATTTAAGTATTTACCCATTTTAACCTCTTTACGAATCATAACAAGAGTACTGTCACACCCTAAAGTATCCTAAAAAATGTACCTTAATATGCACTAAAAATTTGCACCCGAAGGTACACATTTACCATTTTTTTTATCGTGCATAGGTATATCACATTCTCTGTCCGTGCCATATGGAAGTAATACTGCATGACTTAAACATTCACACTTCATTTCATATAAATTTAAAATCCTTTAAAAATTACCTTGATATTTATGTTATTTTCCTCCCATTTATGATAAACATTTTAAACTTCCAAAATACAATATATAAATGAAACAACTGTTTTAAATTATTTAATAAAGTAATTATTTATATGATAAAATATTAATTTAACGCATAAAAAAATAATTGCTCGCCTTGTTTGATGTGATAATTTTAAATCTTTTGAAAAAGAAGTTCTTTATTCCGTAATCATATAGAACATAATATTAACATTTATCCTAATTGTTTTGAAAACTAAAAAAGACCTTAAACATATCTTTTCTTTCTTCTTTTAATAAAATCCACAATTCAAATCTTCAAGTCTTACAGAACAAAACTTCATTGCTTTCTTGATTTTTATCATTAATAGAACTCACTATTATAAATTGAGATATGTTGAATTAAAGAATTGTTTATTAATTCATTAACAATCACAAAATAATGTTAGCGCAATCTAATTTAATATTTAACCAAAAACTCACTATTTTAGGCTGAAATCTCTAATTGTGTGAGTTNTATTATAAATTGAGATATGTTGAATTAAAGAATTGTTTATTAATTCATTAACAATCACAAAATAATGTTAGCACAATCTAATTTAATATTTAACCAAAAACTCACTATTTTAGGCCGAAATCTCTAATTGTGTGAGTCTTGATTTTTAAAAACTTTCCATTAACATTATTTAACAAACATAACCTCAAACATATATGTATATAAGATTATATTATTTAACTTAATAATAAAAATCTCAATTGCAATTTCGGCCAACATCCATATCCTGCACAATAACACCCCTTCTCTTCTTCATGCACATGAACAGTGTCGTAGATCCCATCTCTTCCCTCTTCTCTCCCGCAAGGCTTCACGCGGATGGCACTTGCGGTCTTCTTCTTCCGCTTCATCTGTGTGAGCATAGCACTGAAGTCTCCTGATTCTTCCTCTGCTTTCGGCCATGCCTCAACCCGACACCGCAAACCCTCAAAGCCGCCTCCTCCTCCTTCGCATGGTACCAACAAACGAAGTGGTCGCTACCCCCTTCTTTCTCGACTTCGATCGGCTAGGGTTCAACATCGAAGCTACACATTCTCCCTTCTTTCCCCCTCTACGTTTGCGGCTCAATCCAGCACCACACACGCATGAAAAACCCCTCCTTTCTCTGCGTACAATAGTAACACACATAGTCGTTCGACTCACTGTTCTTCACACATGCCANCCGCTTCCTTTGTGTGAGCATAGCACTGAAGTCTCCTGATTCTTCCTCTGCTTTCGGCCATGACTCAACCTGACACCGCAAACCCTCAAAGCCGCCTCCTCCTCCTTCGCATGGTACCAACACACGAAGTGGTCGCTGCCCCCTTCCTTCTCGACTTCGATCGGTTAGGGTTCAACATCGAAGCTACACCTTCTCCCTTCTTTACCCCTCTACGTTTGCGGCTCAATCCAGCACCACACACGCATGAAAATCCCCTCATTTCTCTGCGTACAATAGCAACACACATAGTCGTTCGACTCACTGTTCTTCTTCACACATGCCGCACCACAAATCCATCTTCAGTGATGGCAGCGGTTGTGAAACTCCTCAACGAGGCCACAATTAGGGTAGGAAAGTGAATCCTCTTCTTTCTCCGATTCTTCTTCTCTCGCTCACTTGTTCTCCATTTTGTTAGTTCGAAAGGGATACAACTCTTTTGTCATACAACCAATGAGATTCGTATCCCTACACTTGTTCGATTTATTATTATTATTATTATTATTATTATTATTATTATTATTATTATTATTATTATTATTATCAGTTATCACATCACTAGAGGTTCTTGAAAACTAGGTCTAAAGAAAGAGGATAATTAAAACATAAATAACGAGAAAAGCAAAAAACTCATCAAAGATGTCCAACAATAGGAGGATTCGACAACAAAGAAACATAATCAGTTTCATTTGATGATTTTTCAAGATTACATAAGACTTCTATTTATAGAGCTGCAATAGATCATCACATGGAATACAAACTACTAAAGCAAGTAGATGGTCGGAGAAGCAAACAGGGAAGGATTGAAAAAACTGCTTGATGCAGTCTTCACTTATCATGAAAGGAAGGAACCTAGCATTCTTCCTTGGGTAAGTCCTTAGTTCCTGTTCTAACACATGTTTTCCCATATAAAAAGCCACCTTGTAAGCAAGCATGGATACTACTTGCATTAATCCACATTTTGAATACAGAAGGAGGTGATCGACCATGCGAGTAAGGGAGGTGACGCTTTTAAGTTTTGGACATCTTCATAGAATTAATCACAATCCCCCTTCATGATAATGATTTCTAGCTTTGAGTCATAATCATTAATATTAATATTTTAAGGCTAAAGGATATGTTTTACCATTTTGGTAAGATGAATAGAATGATAACAAATGCTTTTTTTCCGTTTTTGTTCATTTCAAGTGACAGCCATGGGTGCCTAGGTGGATATGAGATGAGGGGAGAGGAAAGAGAGTTTGTTTTGGAGGCACTTCCACTGGAAGAATTGAAGCAGAATATGTTTAACCTCTAGCAGAAAACTTATGTTTTGTCTAGTACAGCATTTTATGAAATGATAAAAATAATCCGTCTTTTTGTGCGAATGAGAAAGTTCACATTGGTTTACAATTATCCTATCTTATACTATTATAAAAACTATGTTTTTCTTTATTTTTATGTACTATACATGACAAAATTACATAACTTAATATAAACTTTTGTCCTTGAGAGATTGTGCAATCATACCAAATAACTCCTTCCCATTCCCATGGTTAATGCATAGGGTGGTCATTATTTAATCGTGCCTTCTAACCAATGCAAACCCTTTTTAGTTTATTTCCTTTTATATAATTAACCAGAAAAAAACTACCAGAAAATCATCCAATAACTTCTCAATTATTCCACAGGGAACCGCAAAGTTATAGTTTTTTACTACCTATGAGGAGGATTTGCTCGTTTCCACTGTCAAATCCTTCCATCTCGATTAGAAATTGTGTTTTAAGTCGCCTGCTTGATTCATGTTCACCATCTGACTTCCTCTGCGCTTCAGATAGCACAACATCGGCCAACATTTTAACAATTCAACTAAATGAAATAATTAAAAAGTACCTGAGAAAGAAGTGAGTCTATTTCATCCACAAAGATTACTGCCGGTTGGCGACAACTTGCAACACCAAAAAGTGCTCTTACAAGCTTTTCACCCTCACCAATCTACAACCAATAAGAAAATTAAACTGTGCATACTACAAGTAAGAAAATAAACACACTTTGAATTTAGGAAACAAAAGTTATATGTGGAAAACATAAACAAAGGTCAACAAAGACAACATATTTTCTTCTTATTTGTATCCATTATTTAAAGCTTTCTCAGCAATCCAATGAAAAATGCATTTTTAAGTAGCTTCTTTGAATCTTAATATGGCCTTCTTTTTCAAAATATTGAAAGTACAAAACTATGCAAATATGCATGT
>JXCR01097161.1:5074-74310 GCA_002079205.1 Phalaenopsis hybrid cultivar | reverse complement strand
CGCATTAACAAGAGAAATTTCATTAGCCACACATCAATTTCATTATCCACAACATCAACCACTTGATTATCACTAGGAGAAACGATTTCATCAAAATTTTCTTTATTAACGGCTCTAGCATGATCAAGATTATCAGCAATAACATTTGAAATATCAGAATTAGCATTAGTCTTCTCCAATAAATTATTCACAATATTACCCCTCTCAAGAGAAGAATTAATATTAACATTATTAACAGTATAAAAAGGTAAAACAAATTTATTTCCCTGAAGAACTTTATTAATTGAAATTTTGAAACCAAAGTATTCAAAATAGGGCAGAAAACAGTAGATCTGCTTGTATTAATAGATTTACTTCAATATCTTAAATTTCCATTAATGTTATTTCTTTGATTATTCCTCTCTCTAAATAAAGTATTAATGGCATTCCCAACAGTAGAAGTATTCATAGGACACGAAGGACTACGAGCAAATGTCGAACAGTTCATACAAGTCAAGGGTTTCTATTTATACATAACAAGAAAAATAATTTCTCTATCCATCGCCATTATTGTAATGGAATCAGGTAAAATAGATTCAATATTAATTTTAATATTTACTATAGCATAATTTAAACGGGTACCTTTAGCAATTAGAGGATCAACTGCTAAATGTAAACCAATTTTACACGCTATCTTAGAGATGCCAATTTTTTTCTAGCTAAAAAGAGGTAAANCTTAGAGATGCCAATTTTTTTCTAGCTAAAAAGAGGTAAATCAAGAAATATAACTCATATAGGAACTTCGTTAAAATCCTCTTTAACTTGTTTAAAAATAGGATTCTATCTCTTAAAAAGAAATGACTTGCCACCAAAACATCAAGACACTCCTCAAAGAACTTTTTCCATATCTTCAAGTCATTTAAAATTAAATAAGAAAACCTTCAGTTAAAGAAAGTAGTTTGACAGAACCTTTTAACTTCCAAAGCTTTCCAAGCACTAGTTGATTAGAAAGGTCTTTTTCCTAAGGCATAACCAACAAGGGTAAGATCCCATTTCTTTGAACCATACTCAATCTCAATTTATGTGAAAATGATTTTGTCATTAGAAGGAGGAACGTAAGATAATTAAAAGAACTAGATCTATTNCTTGCACTATCACTCTTTTTCACTCTCTCTACCTTTGTCACTCTCTCTTTCTCACTCTCTCTACCTCTATCCTACTCTCTTTCTCCCTCTTTCAGCCTCTCATCATCCCTTCCTCCATCTCTTATTTGTTTTTCTCTCTCTTCCTCTCCCTTTATCTCTCTTATTATCTATTTTTTGCCTCTCTCACCCTCTCTCTAATTCTCTCTATTATCACTCTCCCTCTCTCCATCCATCTATCCACTTGTCTCTCTCCCAATATCTCTATATGTAGGGATGCACTCTTTTTCTTTCTCTCCCTCACCCTTTTTTTGCACCCGATCTCTCTCTCTTGCTAGAGAATGCAAGAGAGTGATAGAGAGAGCGAGAGAGGTGAGAGAGAGAAAGGGAGATTAGGAGAAAGATGGGGAGGGAGAGAGAAATATTAAAAGTAAGAGAGAGAACAAAAGAGAATGGGAGAGGATAAAGAAGAAGGCAGTGGGAGTAAAAGAGAATGAGGGATGGGGAGAGAGAGAACGGTTGATACCCCAATCTTTATCTCACTCTCTTTATCTATTTATCTCTCTCATTGAAGAGAGGGTTATAGATAGGAGAAATAGAGGGAGTGAGTGAGAGAGAGATAGGAGAGAGAGAGATATATATCAAGAATGAGAGAGGGAGAGATTGAAAAAGAGAATAAAAATATAAGGATATTACAATATAGGGAGGGAAAGAAGATATGCAGTGATGAAGCGTCTTTCTCCCTCTCTGAGCTAGAGGGAGCAAGAGAGAGGTGGAGGGAGAGAGAGTGATGGGGAGAATGATGGAGAAGAAAGAGGGGAGAGAGAGATATTAAGTGAGATAGAGCATGAAAGAGAAAGGTAGAAAGGGGGAGTGAGATAAAGAGATATAAAGAAAGAGATAGATTATGAGGGAGGAAGAACAAGAAAGTAGGAGAGATAGAGAAAGGAGGGAGGTAGAGTGTGGTAGCATGCAAGTTGGAGGGAGGGATGCAACAAGAGTGAGAGAGTGGGAGAAAAGGAATAACGATAGAGAGTGAGAGAGAGACATAGATAAAGATAAAGATAGAGGTTAGGGGGAGAGAAAAAGAGCGAGGAGAGCGAGAAAGAAAGGGAAGGGTGAGAAGGGGAGCATGAGAAGGGGATAGAGTGTGTGAGAAAGAACAAATAGAGCAAGATACGAAGAGAATACACCTTTGTCTCTCTCTCCCTCTGACACTTTCTCTTACGCACACTCTTTCTATTCTCTCTCTATCCATCTCTCTCTGTCACTCACTCTCCCAGTCACCCTATCTCTTTTAATTCTCCCATTATCACTTATTCTATGCTCACAATCTTTTTCTCTTACTGCACCTACTCTCTCTCATCTCTCTCTTGTAATATCAAGGGAGAGGAGTGAAGGATGGAGAGGGGGAAAGAGAGCAAGAGTGAGTTTGTGAGAGGGAAAAAGATAGAGAGATAAAAAGAGTGATAAGAAAGTTTGAGAAAGGGAGGGATTGAAATAGAAGGAGGGTTTAAAATTGAAGGAGAGAGGAAAGGGGAGAGTGAAAGAGATAACAAAAGAGAATAGTGAGAGAATAAGCTATAAAGAGAGATTGAGAGAGGGTGAGAGAAAGATAGAGATAGATGGCAGAGAGAATAAAAAAAGTGTAGCACTCTCTATTCTTAGAGTATGCTACACTTTGTAGCATAAAGCTTGAGCGAGACTCACTCTCTTTCTCAGACACACTCTCTCTTTTTGTAGCACTCTCCTCTCTCTTTCTTTAGCTTTCTCTCACTTCATCACTACTGTTATCCCTCGTTCCTTCCCACTCTCTATCTTTCCATCCCACCGACTTGAAAATGTAAGAAAGATGGAGAGAAAGAAAAAGAGAATAGAGAATTAAAGATGTGTTCACTCTTCTCAAAAGCTGGGGAGCAAGAGTGAGAGAGTGAGAAAGTGAGATGATGTACATGTTGAAGCAATGAGAGGTCGATCGTATGAGAGAGAGGTTGATGTATGTGAGAGAGAGAGTGAGAAGAGAAGAGAGATGTTGGACATCGAGGGAGTAATCAATAGAAGGAAGAGAGCTAGGGAGAGTTAAGGAAGTGAGAGCAAGGAGGCTGGGTGGAAGAAAGAGTGAAAGAGGGATAGAGGGAGAGCTAGAGAGTGATAAACTGTGAGTCGAAGAGAAAAAGAGAGAGGGAGGAAAAGAGATATGGTGTTTAATAGAGAAGGTTGTGAGCAAGAGAATTTGGATAGAGATATAGATAGATGGAGAGAGTAAGAAGGATGTGAAAGTGAGAAGATGGAGAGCTAGAGTAAGATATGGAGAGAGAAGAAATAGAGCAAACGAGAACATTTTGATAGAGATATCATAAGAAGAGGGAGAGACAAAGAACATGAGAGTGAGAAAGCCTTATGAAGATAGAGTAAAAGAGATTGCAAGAGAGATAATAATAGAAGAGAGATAAGAGAAAGGGAGAGAGCAGAAAAGAGAGATGAGAGAGAGAGAGGGAGATATGGAGAACAAGAGAGAAGGGAGAGATAGAGAGAGAGAGAGAGAGAGAGGAGATGATGAATGATAGTGTGAGGATGAGAGAGATAGAGACATTAGGAGAGATGAGAGTGAGAGAGAGAGGAGAGAGAACCAGAGATGTCATGAGAGAGAAGATAGTTAGAGAGAGTGAGTGAGAGAAGGTGGGGTAGAGATTGTAGAATGTGTGCGAGAGAGAGAGTGAGTGAGTAGGGGAGGGATAGAGCAAGAGAAAGAGAGGTGGAGAGAGAAGAGAGATGGAGTAAGGGAGGGAGGGAAGGATAAAGATAGAGATGGATTGCTAGAGAGAGTAAAGAGGAAGAGTCAGAGAGATAGACACTAAGTATTAAGATGGAAACATACTCTTTCTATCTTCATCCCCCTCCCCTCTCTCTTCTCTCATCTACTTTCTCTCTCTCATTCTCTATTTCTCTCTCTCCCTCTCATGGTCACCCACTCTGTCTTTATCTCTATTTCTCTCTTTCTCACTCTTTGAAAGAGGGAGAGAGGGAGGGAATGAAGGAGAGAGAGTGAAAGAGGTAGAGAGCTAGAGAAAAGATAAAGAAAGATCGAGAAAGTGAGGTAAGAGACTCTAACTCTCTCATACTCTCTTCTATAATCACTTATTGTCTCTTATCTTTACTATCTCTCATATGACTTTCTCTCTTCTCTCACCTTCTATTCTTTATCTCCTAATGATAAAGCAGGAGAGGGAGTGTGAAAGAAATATGGAGACAAGAGAGGAAGGGAGAAAGAAAGTGAGAAATCAGAAGAGACAGAAGGTACTCTCCCTCTACCCATCTCATTTCGTCCCTCTCTCTTTCTCTCTTTCTTTCTTTCTCTCTCTCTCTCTCGCTCTCTTTTGCCCCCTCTCCAAAAGGAAGAGCCCTACTGAGGGGGAGGGAGATATAAAATAGAGAAAGGGGGTTTGAGAGAAAGGGTCGGAAAGAGGTAGAGAGGGAGAGAAATAGCTGTTTGATAAGAGAAGGAGAGGAGAAAGATAGATTGAGTGTGTGTAAAGAGTAAGTGAGTGAGGGAAAGAGGGGGAGAAGGATAGAAGGGTGGACAAGAAAGTTAGGGAGAATTTCCCTCTATCTCTTGGTTTACCTCTCCTCACGCTCTTCGCCCTCTCCATTTCTCCTTCTCTCTTTCTCTCTCTCCCTCGATTCTCTCACTCCCCTTATGCTCCCTCACTTTGCCTCTCCCTCCAGTTCTACCTTTTTTTCTCTAGAACTCTCCCTTCTTCTCCCTCTTTCTACATATGTCTCTCACACATACAATCCCTTTACCTCTCATTTCCCTCATTCTCTCTCCCTATTTCTCTCTATCCCTCCCTAATCCCCTCTCTTACCCTCTCCTTCTTTCCCTTTCTCTTTCGTCCCTCTTTTCTTCTCACTCGCTATCCGAATATCTATATCTCCCTTTCTCTCTTTCTTTCTCTTACTCTCCATCCCTCCCTCCCTCACTCCCAACCTCCCTACCTCTCCCTCTCTCTTGTACTATCTCACTCTTATTTTTTCTCATATTTTTTAATCTCTTATGTTCTCTCTTGCTTCCTTTATCATTCCCTTCTCTCTCTCACTCTCTCTTTTCTCTATCTCTTATTTCTTTGATCTTTCACTCTCTCACTATCTTTCCCTCTCTCTTGTTCTCTCCTTTATGCTCTTTCTTCACTATCTCAGCTCTCTTCTCCCCCTCTCTATATCTCAAGCTCTATCTGTCTCTCACCCTCTTCTCTCTCTCACTAACTCTCATTTTTTCTCACTCTCTGTCATGTCTCGCCCATTAACACTTGCTCTCTCCCTTCCTCTCTTACTGTCTACCTCTTACTACCTCTCTAATTCTTTAGTTATTTCTCTCCATTCATCTAGTTGATTATCGCTCTCCCTCTCTCTCTTGCTCCCCCTTTCTCCATCTTTCTTTCTTTATCTCTCTTTCACTCTTGATATCCCTCTCTCCCTCTTTTTCTAAATCTATCTTCACTTTTTAGTTTTCTCCCCTTCTAACTCTTTCTTTTTTCTCTTGCTCAATGAGCGAGGGAGAGAATGAGAGAGATGATGAGATAGAGAATGTGGGAAAGAGAAAGATATAGAGAGGCAGAGAGGATAAAATTTAAAGATTGTGAGGGTCAGAGTGCGAAAGAATGAGAGAGTGAGACTCTCTCTCTCTATCTCCCTTCCCCCTTTCTCTGATTTATCTCCATCTCTCTCTCATTATCTCTCTCAGCCTCTCTCCAACTTCCTCGCTTTAATTCCTTCTCTCTTCTCTCAGTCCATTAATCTCTATCTCTCTATCTTTCTCCCACTCTCCCACTCTCTATCACTCACTAGCTCCCTCACTAGATCTCTCTATCTCAATCCCTTTTTTCTCTCTTTGACTCTCGCACTGTCCGTCACTCTTTCTCTCACTCTTGATAGAGAAGGAAAGATTGCTCTCATTGTCGCTCCCTCTCTCTCTATAGCTTTTTGCTATTATCTTCCTTTCTTATCTCTCTATTTTTAGTTCTCTCTCTAACTTCCCCTCCTGGCCTCCCTCCTCTCTTAACTCAGAGAGATACAAAGATAGTTAAGTGAGAGGGAAAGTGATTGATAGCTTTTGTTATTATCTTATCTTTCTCTTCTCTTCTCTTTCTCTCCTCTCTCTCCCACTCTTTCACTCACACTCCCTCCAAAACCATCTCTTCTAATAAGAGATAAAAATAAATAATGAGTGGGAGAAGGAAAGAAGTGAGGAGAGATAGAGAGAGTGCGAGGGAGAAAGAGTGATAGAGACCAGGAGAGAAAGTAGGGTTGATATCTTGAGGGAGAAAGAGATAGGTAAGATATAAGAGAAAGAAATATCAAGTGAGAGAATGGCAAGGGAGAGATTTCTTGAGGGAGCAAGAGAAAGAAAACCTTAGAGATAAACATTTTAAGAGAGAAAGAGTGAGTGAGGTAGCTTAAAGAGTGAGAGAGAGCAAGAGATAAAGAGTTAAGTGAGAGGGAAAGAGAGATAGATTGTGAGGGAGAGAGAATCGCTAGTAGGAGAGATAGGTTGATAGATTGAGAGAGAGTGTCTGATAGAGAGAAGCAAAATAGCGGATGAAAGAGAGTGATATCAATATTCTCCATATCTCCCTATCTCTTCCTCAATCTTGCACTATCACTCATTTTCACTCTCTCTACCTTTATCAAACTCTCTCTTTCTCACTCTCTCTACCTCTATCCCACTCTCTTTCTCCCACTTTCAGCCTCTCATCCTCCCTTCCTCCATCTCTTCTTTACCTTTGTCTCTCTTCCTCTCCCTCTATCTCTCTTATTATCTCTTTTTGACCTCTCCCACCCTCTCTCTAACTCTCTCTATCCCTTTCCCTCTCTCCATCCATCTATCAACTTGTTTCTCTCCCAATATATCTCTATGTAAATATGCTCTATTTTTCTTTCTATCCCTCACTCTTTTTTTTCTCACCCGATCTATTTGTCTCTTGCTAGAGACAATAAGAGAAAGAGAGAGATATGAGAAATAGAGAGTGCAAGAAATTATTAGAGAGAGCGAGAAAGTTGAGAGAGAGAAAGGGAGAGTAGGAGAAAGATGGGGAGGGAGCGAGATATTAAAAGTAAGAGAGAGTACAAAAGAGAATGGGAGAGGCTAAAGAGAAAGGCAGTGAGAGTAAAAGAGAGATGGATGGGGAGAGAGAACGGTTGATACCCCCATCTTTATCTCACTCTCTCTATCTATTTATCGGAGAGAGCGTTAGAGATAGGAGAAATAGAGGTAGTGAGTGAGAGAGAGATAGGAGAGAATGATATATATCAAGAATGAAAGAGGGAGAGATTGAAAAAGAGAATAAGAATATAGTATATAGTATTATAGTAAGGGAAGGACAATATGCAAGGATGGAGGGTATTTTTTCCTCTCTTAGCTAGAGAGAGCAAGAGAGAAGTGGATGGGGAGAGAGTGATGGGGAGAGAGTGATGGGGAAGGAGAGGGAGAGAGATATTAAGTGAGATAGAGCATGGAAGAGAAAGAGAGAAAGGGGGAGTGAGATAAAGAGATATAGAGAGGGAGATAGTTTATGAGGGAGAAAGAGCAAGAAAAGGGGAGAGATAGAGAAGGAAGGAGGGAGGTAGAGTTAGGTAGAATGCAAGCTTGAGGGAGGGATACAACAAGAGTGAGAAAGTGGGAGAAAAGGGATAACGATAGAGAATGTGTGAGAGAGAGAGACATAGATAAAGATAAAGATAATGATAGAGTGGTTAGGTGAGAGAAAAAGTGGGAGGAGAGCGAGAGAGAAAGAGAAGAGTTAGAAGGGGAGCATGAGAAGGGGAGAGAGTGCGCAAGAGAAATAACAAATAGATCAAGATATGATAAGAAAACACATTTCTATCTCTCTCCATCTCACACTTTCTCTTACGCACACTCTCCTTATTCTCTCTCTATCCCTCCGTCTTTGTCACTCACTCTCCCTATCAGCCTATCTCTTTTACTTCTCCCTTTATCACTTATTCTACCCTCACAATCTCTTTCTCTGACTCCCCCTACTCTCTCTCTGATCTCTCTCTTCTAATATCAAGGGGGAGGAGTGAAGGATGGAGTGGGGAAAAGAGAACAAGAGAGAGTTTGTGAGAGGAAAAAGGTAGAGAGATAAATAGAGTGATAAGAAAGTGAGAGGAAGGGAGGGTTTGAAATAGAGGGAGGGTTTAAAATGGAAGGAGGGAGGAAAGGGGAGAGCGAAAGAGATAACAAAAGAGAAGATTGAGAGAGTAAGCGGTAAAGAGAGATTAAGAGAGGGTGAGAGAAAGATAGAGACAGATGGGAGAGAGAATAACAAAAGCCGTGGAGGGATTGAGAGAGAAAATTTTAGTGAGATAAAGAGAGAGGGATAGGGAGTGGTGCTTGTGCGAGAGTGAGAGAGAACGAGAGAATGAAAATAGGGGATTGAGAAAAGATTCAGTAAGAGAGCAATATAGAGAGAGGTACAATGTGACAAAAAATAAGAGAGATAAATAGAGTGAGAGAGATGAGCGAGCAAGAGATATTGAGAATGTGGGAGACATAATGAGAGAAACAGAGTGAGATAGAGATAAAAGTGATATGGAGAAGAAAGGGAATAATATTAGAGAGTGTAAAAGACATGAAAAGTGAGGTAAGAGGAAGAATGTGAGATAGAGAGAAAGAGAAGGGAAGAGAGAGAGAGATAAAGACAGTGAAGTAAAGTGAGAGAGAGAGGTAGTGAAAGAGAAAAAGAGAGCGAAACTAATGATAACAAGGGAGGGAGAGAGATAGGCCCAATTCAATCCACTCTCTATGATAGCAAGGGAGGGAGAGAGATAGGCCCAATCCCTTCCACTCTCTCACCCTTCTAATAACAGTTAGAGAAAGATAGAGGGTGAGAGAGAGATGGGGAGAGTGAGGGAATCTGAAGAATAAGAGAGAGAAGAGAAAGAGTGCTAGAGAGGGACAGTTGACAGAGGGAGGGAGAAGGAGAACAAATGAGAGGGAACATGAAGGAGAGAGAGTAATTGAGAAATAAAAACGAAAAAGAGTGATTGTGAAGGCAAAAGATCAGGAGAGAGAGAGAGAGAGAAGAAGATAAGACAGAGTTAAAGAAGAAAATAATGAGAAATAATGAGAGGGCGAGAGTGAGAGTGAGAGAAGTAAAGAGAGAGATAGTGAGAGCGAAAAGGAGCTAGTGGTAGAGGGAAAAAGAGAAGCAAAAAAAGAGAAAGGGGAGAGAGGGATGAAGAGTGATGGAAACCAAGAGAGAGGAAAAGAGAAATAAAGAGATAAAATGAGATAACAAAGAAAGAAAGAGATGGGGAGGGACTGTGAGAGAATGTGAGAGAGTGAGAGAATGTGAGAGAGTGAGAGAGAGCATGATTAATAGATAGAAAATAGAGAGAGTGAGGTGGAAGCATGATTGAGAATGAGAGAGAATTTCTAAAGATGCTCTCTAGAGAGAAGGAAAAGAGAGAATGAGAGAAGAAAGAAAGGAAAATCTCTATCCCTCCTTCTCTAACCACCATTCTCATTCTCTCTCATACTTTCTCCTCTCTCCTTCCATCACTTTTATTTCTCTGTCTCACTCTCTCCCATTCTCTCTTTCTCTCTCTCACTATTATCTCTCACCCTCCCTCTCAATCTCTTATTCTCATTCACTCTCATGCTCCTTTTTTCCTTTCTACCTCCCTCATTTTTTTCTCTCTTTCTCATTCTTTTTTTTTCTCTCTCACTCTCATTTTTTGTTATTGTTCCTCTCCTCTCACTTTCCTACTCTTGCCCCCTCCCTCCCTCTCACATTTTAGCTCTGTACCGCCCTCTTTCTTTCTCTATCTCATTCTATACCTCACCTTAAATCTCGCTCTCTATCTTTCTCTTTTGCTCACCCTTTCACTCTTTCTCTCTCTCACTCTTGAAATCTTTCTCTCCTTTTATCTCCTATCTCATTGCTCTCTCCCTATGTGTCTCCCTCCCCATATCTCTTTCTCACCTATTTCTCACTCATTTTGCCTGAGAGACAGACCCTCCATACTTCCCAATATTTTTGCCCCTCCATCTCTATTCTACTCTATCATAATATCTTTTTATCCTCATTGTCTCTTTCACCCTCTCCCTTCTCCTCACTTTTGAGATCTCTCTCCCTTCCCCTCGTTCTCTCCCTCTCTGCTTCTTTGACTCTCCTACATTGTTATCTCTGATTCTCTCTAATTATCTTATCTCTCTTTAGCTCTATATCTCTCTCATACTCTTAATATATCTTCCTCTCTCTCTCTCTCTCAAACTCTACATCACTACAATCTGTCGTTCTAATTCATTCTCTCAATTTTTAATCTCTCTGAATTTCTCACATGATAGAGATAAACTGATATAAAAACCTTAGGGGATCAACCTGTCTCACTTCCCATCTCTCCCTGCCTTATTTCAAATCCCTCTCTCACTCAATATCTCTTACTCACTCTCCATATGTTTCTCACTCTTTCTATCTTCATCCATTTCTCTCTTGCTCTTTACCTCTCTCTTTCTGTTTATCCTTCTCTTTTTTTTTCTCTTTCTAGTGAGAGATAAGAAGAAAGTGACAAAAATAGAGGTGGGATAAAAGAAGGATATAACATCTAAATAGAGTGACATAGAGAGAGGAGTCAGGTTGATAAATAAATGGAGAGAGGAGTCTGAGTGAGAGAGTTACAGATAGTGCGTGAGAAAATAAAGCAAAAGAAAAAAGATTAAGGGGAGTGAGAGAGATAGAGGAAGATTTAGAAAAGATGGATGAGGGAGGGAGGGCAAAGAAAAAGAAAGAGAGAGTGCGATAGAAATAGAGAGAGTGTGTGAAAGTGAGAGAAAGAGAGCAAAGTATAGGGAAAGAGGGGTAGGTAGAGTGGGAGAGCGAATAGAGATATGACTTTCTATCATGATTCTCTCTTTATCTCTCTCTCGAATGATCCATATATTTTTTTTATCTTGATCTCTAGCTCACCCTCTCTGTCCATTCTCTCCCTCCCTCACTACCACACTTTCTATCAATCTCTTGCTCTATCTTTATTATCTATCTTTCCCACACTTCACTCTACCTCTCAATCTCTCCTCCCACTCTCTTTCTCTCTATATCTTATCTCTCTTGCTCCCTCACTCTGTCTTTCACTACTATCTTTCTCCATCACTCATTATCTTATCTCTTATTTTTCTCTCTCCCTAAACTATTAACCTATTTCTCTCTCCCTTTTGTCCTCTTCGCTCCCTTCCTCCAACTCTCTTACACTCCCTTGCTTCTCTCACATGTGATATATCTATTTATCTCTATCTCTTAAATGAAGAGTGGAGAGAGTTAAGATTTGTTAGTATGAGAGAGAGAGATACAAAAAGAGAGAGGAGAGTTAGATAAGTGAAGAGAATGAGAAATTATAACAAAGGGAGCATGAGAGAAATAGCAAATGAGAGCTCTTTATGCCTCTCTCTCATACACTCTCTCATTGTCTATCCCACTCTCTCTCCCACTCCCTCCTTTTAAAATGTAGGAGGGAGGGAAGGAGCCAAAGATATAAGAGTGAGCGAAAAAAGAGCTGGAAGGGAAATGAAGGAAGTTTGAGAGATTGAAAGAGAGAGAGAGAGAGAGAGTATGAAAGAGATTTAGAGTGGGAGAGAGTTCAATGGGGAGAGAGGCTAAGCGAGAGACATAGCTTGGAAGAGAGAGATAAAGTGAAAGAAAAAAAGATTTTGGGAAAGGGTACTAGGGAAGCAGAGAGGGAGAGAGAGAACAGATGGAGGGAGGGAGAGTGAACAAGAAATTAAAAGAGAGAGAGAGAGAGTGTGTGTGTATAGAGAGTGTGGGTAGAGAGCAAGAATATGAGAGAGTTATTGTGGGAGAGAGTTAAAGTAATAGAGGAGAGAGAAAGAAATTGAGAGAATTAGAGATGGGAGAGGATAAGGAGAGTTGAAAGAGGGAGAGAATAGTGGATGTGAGAGAGAGAAAGAAGAAAGAGCTCTCTCTCTCCTTCAACTCTCCCTCGCTCTCTCTCACTCTTTGTCACTTTCTCTCTTCTCTCATGCTCTCATTCTCACTCATTACCTTTCTCCCACACACAGTCTTATTGACTTTGTCTCCCTCAAAGAGAGAGTAAGGCAAAGAGAGGTACATGGATGGATGAAGGGACAACAAGAGAGATAGAAAATTGGGAGGAAAAGAAGACAGAGGAAAAGATTACACGATCTCTCTTTTCTTCTATACCTCTGCACTTACTCTCTCTCTCTCCTTTCCCTCTCTTACTCACTTTCTCCACCTCTCCCTATCACAACCCTCTATCTCTCTCCCACTCAAACTCTCCCTCCCTAAGAGACATAATGATAAGAAATGAAAGAAGAAAAATCTCTCTCCCACTCTAACTCTTGCTCTCTCTCTTTCCTCTCACTTTCTTCCACTCCCTTTCGCTCTTGCTCTCTAATCTTTTTTATCTTTTTCTCTTATCTCTACTACCTCTCTCTATCTACATATCTAACACTCTCTCTTTCTTTCTCCCTTTATATTTCTCAAGTTGTAAGGAGGGAGAAAGAGATGGTGTGAAAGAAATAATAAAGAGAAAGGGAGAGAGTTACAGAGGAAACTACTCTCGTGATATTATTTTTGCTAATTTCTTCATTTTTTTAGATATGAAAAGATAGAGAGAACAAAAGAGAAAGAGAAAGAGCAATATAAAAATAGACCATGAGAAGGAGAGAAAGAGAGAGGGCGATGGGGGAGAGAGAATTTTAGAGAGAAAGGCAAGCAAATGGGAGGGTGTTAGCAACAGAAAGAAAGATAGAGGGATTGAGAAAATGAAGATAGGGAGAGGAAATGGAAGGGAGAGAGAAAAATGTCAATAAGGGAGGGAGGTAGGGAGAGGTATAATGTGACAAAGAAAAACTTGTGTTGAGATAAAGAGAGTGAAGTGATGCGGGCAAGCAAGAGCAATAGAGACGGAGTGAAAGAAAGAAAGGGAGAAAGAGATAGAGAAAAAAAGTGTGAGAAAAAGAAGAGAAAATGAGAATAAAGAGTAGGAGGGAGGTGGAGATCAGTTAAGAGAGAGAAAGTGAACAAGATAGGGAGTGAGAGAGAGAAGCATGTCCCTTCCACACTCTGACCCCTCTAATTAGAGTAAGAGGGAGAAAGAGTGAGAGAATCATGGGGCGAGTGAGAAGCATAAGTGAGAGTGAGAAGAGCAAAAAAGAGAAAGAGAGATGATAAAGAGATAGAAAGGGAGTGGAGAGATCGGGTGGTAGAAAAAGAATGAATGAGAGATAGGGAATGATAGAAACCATGAGGGAGAGAAAGTGAGAGAGAGAGAATGAAAGAGAAAAAGAGTAAGAGGAAGAGCAACAGCTTAAGAGAGAGAAAAAGAAATAGCGAGATTGTGAGAGATAAAAAGTGCTATTGAGAGAGAAAGAGAAGTGCCAAAAAGAAAAGGGAGGGAGAGCATGAGAGAGAGTGAGAGAATGTAATAGACAGAAAGGGAGAGAGATAAAGAGAAAGAACGTAAGAACTAAGAAAGAGAGGGAGGGATTGAGAGAGACTAAGAGAATGAGTGAGTAAGAGACAGAGAAAAGAGAGGTGGGAGCATAGAGAGAATGAGCAAAGATTCTCTTTAAAGAAAGAAAAGAAGGAGAGGGGTAGAGAGGAAATAGAAAGAAAGAAAAGAAAGCAGGATAAAGATGGAGAATGAGAAAAGAGAGAGAGATAGTGGACAGAGGGAAAGAGAGAAAGCAAGGGAGAGAGTGAACGAGTGAAGACATAGAAAGAGTGAGTGAGGGTGAGAGAGAAAGAGAAGTGAGGAGGCAACATGAGAGGAGAAAATGGAGAGTGTTTTTCACACTCTATCACTATCTCTCTCCTTTACCTTTGTCATTCCCTCTCTCTCCCTCCCTCTTGATAAATTTCTTAGTATCCCACTCTCCATTTCATTACTCTGTACCTCTCTCCTGCCCTTTATATTCTCTATCTCTTCTCTTTCTTTCTTTGTCTTCTACCTCCCTCCCTCTCTCCCCCATTACCTATTCAATCCCTCTATTTATTTCCATATCAATTGCTCTTTCTCTAATATAATCAACCTCTCTCATTCACTCTCTTCCACCACTCTCTACCTTACCATCTCTTTCTCCATCTTCTCTATCATTCTCTATTCCAATCTCTCTTCGTCTCTCTAGCAATTAGATGGAGGTGGAGAAGAAAGGATACGAGAGAGGAGTGACAATGGAAAGAGTGTGAGAGTGAGAGAAGAGAGAGTTACAAAGAATTTAAGTAAAAGAGAAAGATATAGATAGAGAGCTAGTGAGATTTCTCTCTCTCACTACCACCCTCCATCTCTCCATCACTCACGCAATGTCTCTCTCACTCTACTCTTTTTATCTTCATTTCTAGCTCTCTCTCCCCTCTCTTCCCTCTCTTTTCTAATTTCCATGTTTTGCTCTCTCTTTCACCCTCCCCATCATTCTCTCACTCTCTCTCCCTATTTCAAGCTCCCTCTCCTCCCTCCCTCTCTCTCTAAGTTTTCCATCTTTATCCATATCTACCACTCACTTTCTCATTCTCTATCATTTTCCCGCTTCTCTCACTATCTCTCTCTTGTTGTATTCCTCCCTCCCACTTAAATTCTACCTCTCTCTGCCATCCTATTTCTTTCTCTATCTATCCCCATTTCTATCTCTTTCTCCTTCACTATCGTCATCCCTTTCTATCTCTCGCTCTCTTACTCCCGCTTCCTCATTTTTCTCTCTTGATGTATCTCTCTCTCACTCTTTATATCTCTCTCACTTTCTTTCTCGCTGTCTCTATTCTATTTTCCTCTCCATCTCCCTCCTAACTCTCTCTTGCTCTTGTAAAAAACAGAAATTACTCTCAAACTCTCTCTTGCCCTCTCTATTCTCTATCTCTATCTTCTCTCACTATCAAAGCTTTTTTATCTACCTCCCTCTCTCTATCCCCACACTCTTCTCTCCCTCTATTCATCTCCCTCTCTCAATCTATCTTTCTCTTATACCATAACCTCTCTCTCATACTCTCTCTCTCTTCTAGGACTCCTACCTCTCCCACTCTTTCTATCGCTTTTGTATCATTTTCTATTCTAATCCCTCTCTCCATCTCTCTAGAAAGATAGTGGTTGGTAAAGGAGATAGGATACCAGAGAGGAGGGAGAGAGAAAGAGTGTGAGAGTGAGAGGATGATAGCTACAGAGCATGAGAATAAGGGAAAAAGATATAGATGGAGAGCTAGTGAGAGATCTCTCTTTCAATTACTACCACCATATTTCCATCATGCACACACACTCCTCTCACTCTAAATCTTCTTAGCTTCATTTCTAGCTCTTTCTCTCTCTCTTCACTCTCTTTTCTCAGTGCTCTCTTTTGCTCTCTTTCTTCCTCCCCATCTAGTTATCACTCTTCTCTTCTCACTTTCTCAATCTCCCCTTCTCATTACTCTCTCTCTCACTCACTTCCCTCCCTCTCTCTCTCCCAAACCTCTCTATCTCTATCATTATCTATCTCTCTCTCATTCTCTCTCACTATGATTTTGTCTCATTCTCATTCTCTATCGCTATCCCTCTACTATCACTCTGTCATTCTTGTTATATCCCTCCCTCCCACATACATTCTACCAATACATAGCTCCCTCTTTCTTTCAATATCTCTCCCTCTCTCTTTTTCTACCTCAGTATCACTTTCTCTCTCTATCTCCCTTTTTCTCACTTCCCCTTTATCTGCTTCTCTCTCTTGCTCAATCTCACTCTCTCTCACTCTTGATATCACTTGTTCCAGCTTTCTCCCAATCTCCTCTCTCTCCCTCTGCCTCTCCTCTCTTGCTCAATCTTTCTACCTTGTAGATAGAGAGGCCCTCCAGCAATGCCTATCCCTCCATTTCTCCCTCTCACTATTGCTATATCTCTCTATTCTCATTCTCTCTTTCACTCTCTCTCTATCTCATTCATGATATATCTCTCCCTTCCCTTCATTCTCTCACCTATTCCATCTTTCACTCCACTACCTTTCTATCTCTCATTCTTTATTTTTTCTCTTCTCTCTATAGATCAATATATATCTCTCTCTCCCTTTCCCACTCTAAGTCTCCCTACCTTATATCTCTCTTACTCACTCTCTCTATTTCTTTCTCTATAACCCTCTCTCACATGAGAGTGAGTGAGAGAGAAATGGGGGGATTAACTATTCTTTCTCGCCATTCCTCCCGTTCTTACTCCCACTCCGTTCCCATACTCCCTCTCTCCTGCTCTCTCTTTTTCATTTTCATTATCTCTTAATCTTAATCTCTCTCTCTCTCCCTCTCCATCCTTCTTTCACTCTCTTTTCCTTTCTCTATCTTACCTCTCTTTTTCTCTCTCTCTAGCACTCTCTATTAACCTCTTTCTCTTTTTCTCTTGCTCTCTCTAGCAACAGACAGAGAGACCAAAAGAGAAAAAAAGGAGGGAGAGAAAGAAGAAGAGAGCATCTTTACATTAAGAGAGATTGGGATAGAGACATGTTCATAGATGAATTGAGAGAGGGTGGGAAAGTACAAATGATATAATAAGAGGGATAAAAGGAGAGAAAGAGAGAGAGAGAGATGGAAAAGAGAGGGAGGCAGGGAAGAAGGAAGTGGAAAGAGGAAGAAAGAGAGAGTGGGACAGAGCTAAAGAAAGTGAGAAAGAGAGAGTGGAACAAAGGTAGGGAAAGTGAAAAAGAGAGAGTGTAGAATAAAGGAAGAGAGAGGGAAATAGAGAGAATATTGATATCAATCTCTTTTCCCTTCTATTTTACTTCTCTATGTCACTCAGTCTCTGTCTCTCTCTCAAACTATTAACCTATCTCACTCTATCTATTCTCTCTCTCCCTCACTATCTATCTCTGTATCTCTTTTTTCATCTCACTTAACACTTTATCTGTAGTTCTCTACTCTTCTTTCTCCCTCAATCTCTCTTTCTCTATCAGTATCTCTCTCCCTTGCACTTTCTGTCTCTTTCTCCCTCGATCAATCTCTCTCTAATTATTCTCTCACTTGATCTTTCTTTCTCTTATCTCATATATTTCTGTCTCTTATCCCTCTTCCTACTACTCTTTTGTGTCTTCCTCCCCACCTTAATATTGCTTCCACCTTCTCTCTCTTCCTCCTTCCTCTCTCCTTTCATAATTTCCTCTTCAACCCATCTCTGGCCTTCCTCTCTTACTCTCCCTCCTTCACACACACTATATCTATCTATCTCCTTAGAAAAAAAGGGAGAGACATTGAGAGAGAGACAATCAGAGAGGAGGGAGGGAGAGATGAGAAGAGATGAGGGGGATATAAAGGCTGATTGAGAGTGAGAGAGGGTCACTTTCTCTTTTTTCACTATCTCTCTAATTGCTTCTCTCTGTCACACACACTCTCTCACATTGTTTCATTTCATTATCTCTTCATCAATCTCTATGTGTTCCTCTCACACTCCCTCTCATTCTTTATTACTTTTCCCCTCCTCCTTTTTCTCCCTTTGCTCTCTAGATAGAGGGAGAGAGAGTTAAAGAGAGATAATGGGAAAAGGAAGTGAGAGAAACTCACATGCTCGCTCTACTCTCTCTCTCTTTCTCTTCTCTTCTGACTCTATCTTCCTCCCTCCCTCCCACCCTATTTTCTCTTCTCTTTTTTCTCTCTCTCATTCTCTACTTCTCTCTTTCCCTCTCTCACTAACTTACTCTCTTTTTGACTTTGTATCTCTCTTTCTAGTACTCTGAGAGAGGGAGGGACGTGGAAATGAGGGAAAGAGAGTGAGAGAAAATGAGAGATAGAGAAAAGAAAAAGAAAGATAATTCAAGAGAGATAAGAGAGAGAGTAAGTGATTTGATTAGAGAGAGAGAGAGAGAATAGATGGGAAGTTAGAGTAGGAAAGAGTTAAAGTGGCTAGAAAGAAGCGAAGAGATATAATATCACTCACCCTCTTCACTCAATCTATCACTCTTGCTTTCTCGCCCTCTCACTCTTTATCGCATTCTTCTCTCCCTTCTTTTGCTCTGTTCTCTCTCTTTGTAATTATCTCTCTAACTTTAACTCTCTCCAGCTAATTCTCTCTTCTCTGACTTTCTCCTGCCACTATCTGCCTCTTTCATTTTCTCTCCACCCTCTCTCTCTATCTCTTTATCTCTAGCTCACTCTCTCTCATTTCTCGTCCCATTCTCCATCCCATTTTAACTATCTTCCACTGAATGAGAGAGAGTGTGTTAGAGGACAATGTAAGAGAGAGAGATATAGAGAGAGCTCTCCCTTGCTACCTATCTCATGCCCTCTCTCTTATAATCTCTTAGTTTATCTTCTCTTCTCCATCTCTCCTCACTCTCCCTCTCTATCACACACACCCTATCCAAAACTATCAATCTATATCTCTCTCATTCCATCTCTTCTAATAAGAGAGGAGAAATAGAGAGAAAGAGAGAGTGAGAGAGAATGAGTGATAGAGTTAGGAGAGAGAGAGATGGGTTGATAGCTTGAGGGGGATAGTGAATGGTAAGAGATAAGAGAAAACAAAATAAGCTAGAGAATAGTGAAATAGAGATTGATTGATAGAGGAAGAAAGAGAAAGTGTGAGGGTGAAAGATATTGAGAGAGAAAGAGAGTGATATCTCTCATTATTTCTGAAGGACGGAGAGAGTAGAGGAAAGTGAGAGAATTTGAGAGCGAAGGAAAGAGAGAGGAAGAGAGAGAGAGTAATAGAGAAAGAGAGATAAATAAAAAGATAAGGTGGAGAGGAAACGATGAAGGGAGAGAGGCATGTAAGAAGAGATGGGGAGGGATGAAGGATAGAAAGGTAGGGAAAAAGAGAAAGAATAGAATTAATAAAAGAAATATAGAGAGAGATGGATAAAAAGATAAAGAGAGATGGGGGAAGATAAGGAGAGAAATTTAGAGAGAGTGTGAGATAAGAGCATTAGAATAGAGAGATAAAGAGTGAGTAAAAAAGGTGAGTAACAGAGAAGAGAGAGAAAGAGAGTTGAGAGAGGAGGGAGTGAGTGGGAAGGTATAGGAGGAAGTAATATAGAATGAAAGAGAAAAAGAAAGAGAATGAGAGAGAAAGAGATAAAAGGGAGAGAGGAGTTGAGTGAGGGAAGGATAGAGAAGAAAGAGAGAAGAGAGTAAGAGGAAAAGAGAGAAGAGAGCAAGAGAGAGAAAGAGAAAGAGAGAGGGAGACAGAAAGTGAGAATGCTCTCTTATTCTCTCTCTTACCCACCCTCTTTATCAGCATATCTCCCTTGTGATCTCTCTCATTCTCTCTCTATCAGTCTTCCTCTCTCATGCTCTCACTCTCTCTCCCCTCCCTCCCTCTTTCTTTCAATATCTATCTCTTACTTTACCTCTCTCCCTCATGCTCTCCCTCTCCCTCTCTCCATTTTTCTATTTATCTCTATTTTTCCTTCCCTCTCCCTCTCCTTCTCTTCCCCCCTCCTCCTCTCTCTTTTGACTTCCCTCTCCCTTCATCCCTTCAACTCTCTTTCCATCCTTCCCTCTCTCCTTTTCATCCTCTCTCTATATCTATTTCACTCTCTTCAGCTACCTTTTGCACTCTATGACTTACTATCCCAACTTTCTCATTATCTCCTTATCTCTCTTCTCTATATTACTCTCTCTTCTTCTCATTCTAACTATCATTTATTTTTTCAAATTCATTATTCCTTTTGTCTCTCCCACTCTCTCTAGCTCTCTCCCTTTCTTCTTCTCTCTCTATCCCTCCATCCCTTCTTCTCCTCACCCTCTCTCTAGCTTCCTTTCATGCTCTCTCATGCTCTCTCACCCACCTTCTTATTGTTTCTCTGCCTCCTCTTACTTTCTCTGCCTACTTCCTTCTATCTTCTATCTCACTTTCTCCCTCTCATTGTAGGTCAAACTCTCTCTTCCACAACAAACTTCATTTTTTCTCACTAGATCTCTCTAACTCTCCTCCCTCCATCTATCTCCATTGCTCTCTCTCACTCTCTCCCTGACTCTCTCTATATCTCTCTCTTCCTTCACTCATTTCCTCCCTCACGTTCTCTCTTTTTTTTTCTCTCATCTCTATCTTGCACTCTCTCTTCCTTGTTATATCTCTCTCACTCCTCTCTCTCTCACTAACTTTTTATCTCCCTCTCTCTCTTTTTCAATCACTCTCTTACTTTATCTCTCCCTGTCTACTTCACTCCTATCCCTCCCTCTCTTTCTCTTTTTTTTTCTATCTTACTATTTGGTGTGGGGTTTGCCCGTAAGAAGCTGTCGGTCATCAGAATTGAAATCCCGTTGCCCGCGNCATTCAGTTGGCCTTCAACCATGGTTAAGGAGGGTTATACATAATCAAGTGGGTCCTTTGGTATGACACTAAAGGACTTTTCCTCTTTCACTAATGGATCAGTGGCCTATCGCTATTGGACCCTCAATGTTCTCCTTGTTGATCTTCCGCCTTTGGACCCTCTTAAGCTACACTCCTTTTTCCTTTTGTTTTTAGATCTCCTCGAGATTCGTACAGATGAATTTCTATTGTATTTGAGTCTCTTAATTCTCTTACTTCTTTAAGGCAACAGATGAGATAAGAATAAGAGAATTAACAACAAAGCAGAATTATTTATTTTGAATGAGAGCTTTTAATAATTGCACTCCTTGTATTTTTGTGCCCATAGCCCTTATAAATAGAGTGTGAATGTTGTCTTTATTATTTGCAATTATTTTTACTTCTATTATTCAAACCAATTTTTTGATGTCACATGTGTAGGGTGTCCCATTGAAGGATTCAAGATGTTCTAGTGTTCATTTAAAGTATCTCGTAGCTCAAGACAAACCCTAAACCCATTTGAGACCACTTGGTATGTGCACCGAGCACAGAATCGGGATCAACATTGATTTTGTCCTACCCGAGAAAATTCACCATGGGGTGATGTCAGCTTTAACTCGGAACATGTCTGATGACGGTTTCAATGTTTAGAGAGCTTACTCCATCAATCTGTGGTCTTTTGTGGCCAAGGGTTTTCACCAACAACTCTTACATACATTTTGGGAAAATTTGGGTTTTTGACCACTGGGGTCGTACTCAACCTCATGACAACATTTTTACCCTATTCAGCACACCCTCATGGTTCGCTTCAACATAAGGAGGACCAACTTTCATACCTTGATGCTTCGAGTGTTTTGGGGGTCTATAAGAGCGGTCTACGCAAAGTCACAGCAAAGCGACAGTTCTTGAACCCGAAACGAAATAATGGAATCCTATCTTATATAGGGTGGCACATATGCACCACCCATGAGAGCNTTTACCCTATTCAGCACACCCTCATGGTTCGCTTCAACATAAGGAGGACCAACTTTCATACCTTGATGCTTCCAGTGGTTCGGGCGTCTATAAGAGCGGTCTACACAAAGTCCCAGCAAAGCGACAGTGCTTGAACCCAAAACCAAATAATGGAATCCTATCTTATATAGGGTGGCACATATGCACCACCCATGTGAGGTTAAGCACCCAAAAGTTGTGGTCAACGCTAGAGGATGTGAGCCCAAGGTGTGAAGATCACTCCCTTTTATGCGTCAACCATAAAGAGTACCTATGCGCCACCTACCTGGTGCAAAGGCGACAAGTCAAGGTAGTCACTCCCCAAATTGCTTGGCAGTGTATATGCACCCCCTCGGTACCTAAGCTCCCACCTAAGATGTGTGGGATAGTAAATTTGGTGCCAATGCACCCAGGAGAGGAGATCGTGCATCGTTTATCATTTTTCAGCTCCTTGGGATCAACTTGATTTGCATGGGGAAGGTGCATAAAACATCATGATGATGTTTTCTAACCCTTAGAAAAGGGATTAGAGGAGAAAAGAGGAGGGGTTGGCCATTTTGGAAGGTTATGATTCAAGTAATTTGCAGAAGAACTAGGTGAAAGCATGGGAGGAAGGCTTGAAGCTTTTGAAGGGTTTTCTTCTTCCAAACCATCTCCTTCTTCATTCTTATTCATAAACTTCTTTTTATCCCGCTTTTCTTCTACCTCAACACACATATAGAGCTTTATCTTCTGGATCTTCCCACCAAAACCTCTTGAGAAAGGAAGTGAAGAGGAAATTTGAGGAGGAGCTCTTGGAGGCACAAACTTCACTTCTTTTGGAAGGAAAGCTTAATCCTAGCTTGTGAAAGGGAGGACTCTGACAACCTCATGGTCTTTCTGGTGAGGCAAGCATAATTCTATATTGGATAACGAGAACTCCAATGAATCTTTTCCATGAATCTCTCTGGCGAGGAGAGCTTCATCATTACTTTGGGAAAGAACTTGGGTGGTCTTCTCTCCTATAGTTAGGAGTGCTTCATTCATAACACAAGCTTGGGACATCGATCAACCACCGCGATGGTAAGATTACCGAAAACCCTTTCCATTTTTCTTTCTTAGCTAAACCTAAGTTGTTCGTAAAGAATGCAAGGTTCATGTTGTTGATTTTTAAAGGAAGCCCTTGTTTGGAAGCACATTCATGGCCAAATCCTTTGTGAATTCAATTGAGCTCGCATTATAAACCCTAAATCTAAATCTCAGAGGGTCAGAATCCAAATCTTTCATGGCTTTGGTGCTTCCAACCTTTGTTGGAGGGGTTAGAATAGTTGGATCTTGAAGAATGAAAAAAAATTGTAGCTAGCCCATTATAGAAGATTGTGGAGGGGTTGTAGAATGGAAAAATCTTATTATCTATTACGTTCTATCTATGGTAAATGAGTTCTCCTACGACAAATCAGAGGATGAAGTTCTCCACATTCCATGCGAAAGCCAAAGGTGGCTATGTCGCATATCTAAAAGCTAAAACCCTAGCTGCCTACATGAGAGTGTTAGCTGAGTTTGGATCACTTTTAATTGTGACCGATTGCATCATATCATGTTGTAAGTCATGATGGGTGTGTGTTTCATCTTGCACATTGTATTGTATGTTTGTATGCCTGTGAGTTTTGTCACCCACACGAGGCAGGTATGACCGACCACCCGCCATTGTCCGACTTAATTGATTGCTTTTCATTGAATGATTTGATTGGTCCAACAATACAGATTGTCTTGTAATGTGTATGCTATGTATGTAGTGGCCTAGTGGGTTTGGTCACCCATGCTAGGCAAATTTGCTGGTCGATTCTAATTAACTTAATTTTATGCCATTGATTAGCCAATAAAATTAAACTTAGGGCCCGTTTGGGGCAGCTTATAAGTGCGGGCGGCGTTTTGAAAACGCCGCCATACCGTTTGGTTCGCACTTTTAGGTAGATTATTCCATACTGCGTTTTTTATTTCCTAAAACACGCGGACCACGGGCTGACCCCCGCGGTCCGCGTTTCGCGATTTTTTTTACTCATTAACCCCTTCGTTCGAAGCCACGGCTCCGCGACCCCTCTCCCGTTAGCATTTCTCCTTTTTTCCTTTCTCTTTCGCGAGCTCTCTCCCTATTCCAAGCCGTATCTTCCTCGTCGCCCTCCCGTCGAAGCCGGAACTTGTCCTCGGTCTCTCGTCGAAGGTGGATCTCATCGTCTCGCTCTCCTCAAAGCCAGATCTCCTCCTTTGCTGTCCTCAAAGCCGTATCTGCTACCCTAGCTCCCGTCGCAACCGGATCTTCCCCCTCTCATTCTCCTCGAAGCCGGATCTTCCTCCTCTAGCTGCCGTCGAAGCGAAATCTTCTACTCTTGCTACCATCAAAGAAAGATCTTCTTGTTTCGCTTCCGTCAAAGCCGGTTTNTAGACAAATTTGCTGGTCGATTCTAATTAACTTAATTTTATGCCATTGATTAGCCAATAAAATTAAACTTAGATGTTGCATCACACATAGTAAACTTTGCATTTACTGATCGTTCTAACCTGATTGACAATACACTTTGGTCTAACTGACCACCCTAGCCTAGTCAATCCATTAATTTGGTATGACTGACCGCTCAAGCCTAGTCGACCTTGTTGTCTGAAAGGTTGTCCCTATTAAATCGACTGACCTTTTTGATATGACCGGCAGCCTCGGCCTGATCGACCAATCACTCTTATATGACCTACCTTTTTGATCCTGTCTAACAATAACCTTGGTCCAGTTGGCCACCTTAGCCCGACTAAGCCCATTTGCTACATTGCTTTGGATTGACCACCCCGATCGACCCAATGGGTCGAACAACTAAATTGTCTTGCATAGTCTGTGTTTTGCATGTGAATTAGTGTTACTTGCATGATCTTTTCTATAATCATTATCACATGTTTTAGTTATATTTTGGGTGTTCATTCATATAATCACCCAACTTATAAGATTCTTTTTAGTGAGAATTATCATTTGCTTGAGTTAGTGCCGTTTGTGATACACACATTCACTTGGGCTACTACCTCCATGGCGCGCCCACTTCTGAGTTGCTTCAAGTCGTGCACACTCAACCTTTCTGACACTCGCTCAATGTTACGCCCATATTTTAAGCCACTACCTCCATAGAACACGCTCTATTTCAAGTCATTGCCACCAAGACACACCTATCCTTTGCATCGTTGCCTGCCTCCAAAATACACCCATCTTGTAGGCCATTACCTCCATAACACACCCATGTTGATTGAGACGCTTTAACGGCATCGCTTGTTGGGATATAATGCATCAAGATTGATCCAATGGATCTAACTTATGTCACCCTCCATGTTACGGGTCTGCCCTTATGGCCCTTATTTTAAACTAAGAAAATATATTTTTCTAGTTATTACATCAGCCATAATTTTTAAATTATGTATGTAAAAAGCTAAGCCATATGTAAGGTCAATTTTTTTTAAAAACCATTATGCGTGTCACCATTTAGATCCCATAAATCTTGAGGAAAGGGCTAGTGTGTCGACCCCATGAAAGTCATACATACTCGGAGACGTACTTTGAGCACTTAGAAGATGGTTAGAACACTTTCTCATTAGATTGTGTACTAAGCTAGGTTTTAGGATGCTAGGTAGTCTTTTTTGGTGTCTTGGCTATAGTTCTATGTTGGTTTGGTTACCCTAGCAAGGCATCACCTTTTGTGCTTTTATTTTTTGTCTTTTTTATGTTATTTTTAGATTCCCTACAGGAGTCTTGTAATTGATATAAGGTATAGGCATGAGTTCTAAGGTGTCAGATGAGTGGAACCATGTGACGCAAATCAGGAGCTACTTGCATGTGTTCCTTACCTTAATTCTAAATCTTATTAATGTAATAATTTTAGACCAGGCATGTACTTATGTGGTGACTGACTATCTTTTTTTTTTTTGGGATATGTCACCGGCCCATGAGCATTGGCCTTTTCTTTTTTTATATTTGGCTTATTTTTCTTATTTTTCTTACATGAATGTATGCTTGGATTGGTTTTGCCATTTTAGATTGTGCCTTTGTTTGGGAATCAAGCCTTGTCATTTAGGCTCTGTAGGACCTAAAAATTATTAATTTTTATCAAAAAAATTTTATTAAAATTTCAAGCTTAATTAAAATTTAGGATTAAGAGATTCATGACTTTTAGAACATGTTTTTACTTTCCTGCATGGCCTTTAGACCAGTTTTAAAATAGGTTGAATGCATTGTCATACCTCAAGCTATAATAAATGGGCCTCCACCTTAAAAGTTGAATAGATAACTACATCATTATGTATTTCCCAAGGAGAATTCCTCATGCTTCTCCAACTATCATCCTTGTTAATGGGTTCATCGAACTTAAGTACAATTTGAGGATCAGTTTGGGATATGAGATTGGAGTTAGATTAAACAAAGTCAATTACATTATCACTAAAAATAATTAAAATGTAGCCAAAATCATAATCATTGTATTCATAATATCCTAGTGGGGCAAAAAGATAATCATACATGGTCAGGGGTTCGAGGATTTTCTTCCCCGAATCTTAGACAAATAATCTAGCAGAGGCAAGCTCTATCCTACCCTCAGCGCTATCGGTCTTCACAACATCATTCTTCTCTTTCTCTTCTAGTTGCGGTGGTTTCTCTAGCGAAGTCTCCATCTTTTGCTGAGCAGGTTGTAGACTCTGAACGGCTGCATGAGCTGAAGCTGTATGAATCTGATCCAGTATCTTCTTTGATGATTTGCTCCAAACTGTACTCCATCGGTCTTTTTTTGAATACGGCTCTATCGGAATGATTGCCTCGGTGATCCTGTGTAAGAATATAGTTGTGTAAAATTTATAAAGTTGACTCCGATTTGCAACGGCGCCAAAAACTTGAAGTGGTATTTTATGAATAATAATGTTAATCTATTAAAGTTGGGATTCTATGCAAGTATACATATCATTATCAAGTAATATAAGAAATTTTTTTAAGTCCCAATTATCGATCCCACGTGGAAGGTTTAAATTTGAAATGATAAATTAACTAGGAAATTTACATAAATCAAACAAAATTATTGTCACTAATTTTGAATGTTTAAGATACTATCAAAGTTGAATTATTTACTACTAGAAGAATTTAAAATCAGGGTTCAAAATTAATAACTATTAAACTATTAAACTATGTTTAAGTGATGAAGTTTTCTAGTGTGAAAAAGTATATTTCCGACTATAATCAATTTTTGGTGAAATGAGATGAGATACATGGTTCAGAAATGTATTGTGCCAAATAGGAGCAATTTTATTTCTGTACTCTGATTCAGTGTTATAGAAAATCATTGGCTAATCTTAGGTTTAGTCCTAAATTTGTGGCTAGGCTAGGAGGATACTGGCTCCAACTCTAGATCTCCCACTTCCCTTCTCCTGAAGGCAAACTATCGCAATAGTTTTTAAACACTAAGATCGAATTGGGGATTTTTAGTCTGTCACCCTAGAAATCTCCAATTCAACGCCCAACAAAGTATATTTCCCTATTTATTTGCACTTAATCTCATGAACAAAATACTCCTTCATGGACTTAAATGTGATTCTCACATTTATTTGCACTTAATTCCATGAACGAAATATTCCTTCATGGACTTAAATGTGATTCTCACTTTGTTGTTAAACCTCATACTCCATTTCCCGGATCATATGTTTCACAACATATTTTAACAAATCAATTGGTCAGATTAAAAACCATACTCCATTTCCCGGATCATATGTTTCACAACATATTTTAACAATTCAATTGACCAGATTGAAAACTTCATTTCTCGGATCATATGTTTCACAACATATTTTAACAATTCAATTGGCCAGATTGAAAAGTAAATTAAGAGCGGAGTTGAAAAACCATCACAATTTATTTTAAATTTTAACATTGGTACATCCACATTATCTCTTCATTTAACCATATCATAGAGTAGGGAGAAAGATAAAGGAATCTACTCACACTTCATGAGAAAGATACAACAAAACACAAATTTCATATATAAAAGAAAATTCATACAATAATAATAAACAAACGACATTTATCTGAAACTCTTTCTCAAAGCAAATCCTTTGTAGCCTCTCTTAGAAAATGTAGGAAGAAAAAATCTCTCATTTCTCTTCATCTCCAACACTTTTTAGAGAAGAATTTACACTTAAACTCACCACAAAAGCTTAAAACTATAAAAATAATAACTAACTAATGGTGTGGAATGGCGTAGAATGTAGGTGTGTGTAGAGGTGAGTGGAAGAAGTTGAAATGGTGCGAAGGGGGGGGGTTTCTGATCAAATTTCAATCCTAAATAGAGCCTAGGTCGGTTCACCAATAAGTGCATCAAAAACTCTTCAAAAAGCGTCCAAATTCATTGATTCTTCTAGAAATAGGTCTTCCACAGACACTCGCATTGTTGGCGCCCATTCTAGCACCATCGACACCAGAGATTTGTAATTAAATGCAAAGTTTCTATCAAATGGCGCCCAGTATGGCATCGTCGGTGCTCAAAAAATGTTGAACTTCTCTATTTTTGCTCAAAATTTCATCATTTTTGCTTCATTTTTGCTTCAAGTCCTCAAAATCAACAACCTGCAATAAAACATAAAAAATACCTTCCATTAAAGTGCAATATCACCAAAGTTGGGTATAAAATATGGGTATAGAAATGCATATATTTTGGTGTATGAAAATCCCCCAAACTTAAATGTTACTTGTCGTCAAGTAACTCCTTTTTTACATAAAAATATTACTTATGGTAAAGATTTTAACTTCTAGATTTCCATATCTTAGTTCAATAGGTAAAATAGCATCACTTAAGAAAAATTCAAAACAAATCCAGTTAAAACTAAAGGTATAAGAATATCGAGTAGTCAAGTCTAAAGTTTTTTATTCTCTATTCTTTTCAAGGAAAATTAAAAATTATTCATATTAAAGTCACTTATAAAAAAGAACTTCATGAAACTTTAGTAGTAAATATGCTAATACTGAAATATAAGTTTATAAAATATAGCCAAGCCTTCTTCTTTAAGTTGATTCATGTAAAACAAATTTTTAATTAGGCGTCTCCTCAAGATTCTACTCACATCTCTTTTTTTTTTTCTTTTCTTTTCTTTCCTTTTCCTTTTTCTCTATTGTTTTCAGGATCATTTTCAATTCCTTTTTTCTTTTCTTTTCATTTGGTTTTTCTTTTCATGTGAGGGTTACAATATCTGGATAGCCTTTAATGATTTTGAACTTCACTATCCCCTTCTTAAAGTTAAAAACTTTTCACATTTTTTCACCTTTAAATATTTTTCATAAAGTCTTAGTCTTTTCTTCTTATATGAATCTCTAAGATTTTTAATACTTCAAAAATACAAATTCCTCTACTAAAAATATAAAAACATAGTCTTATTCCTCTATACCAAATAATCTTAATCTCTAAAATTAACCTTTATTATTTAAAAATTTTACTTAAGTTTACTATATAATTAGAAACATAGATATAATTATCTAAAGTTACCCTCTAGTACCAAAGGTCATGTTAGTAATTTTTAAAATAATTAATTGAGGACAAATAAAATTAAGTTTTTTTCCTTAAAAAGGAATTTCTCTTCCCCCCAAACTTAAATTCTTAAGAGATTTTAAATGAAGCACCTGAAAAATTAAGGGTTAAAGAAAACATTTAATACATAAAGAAAAGACATACTTGTTGAAGGTTCTGATTAGAAACTTAACTCTGAAATATTGCAGGTGCTAATATGAATAACTACAAGACTTAAAACAATAAATAACACATAATACATATAAAAATTTGCTGAGAAAGAGTTAACTAAAAATACATCCAACAAAGTACTAAAAACTAATAATAGTATTAAAAACAGTCTCACAACACAACATACAACAAAATAAAGTACCACAGTCCACAAACAAACAGTCTCAAAAATAAATGATCGACACTATTTTTTGTTTTGGAGTTGCCCGTTAGAAGTTGTCGGTCGCCAGAATCGAAATCTCATCGCCCGCTTCAGAGAGGCTTTTAATTTACACACACACNAGTTAAAGAAGGATTGGAAACTATGGAAAGAACTAAAACAGGGATCAACAGGAATGGGCTNGATGTCAGGCATGTTCCAGAGTTGAAGAAGAATTTGATTTCCTTGTGCACTCTACACAGAAATGGTTTCATTTCTAAGGAAGATGAGAATAAGGAAACCATCGGAATTGTTAATGTTTCACTGACTGTGATTAAAGGGAAGATCAATGTAGATAACATCTATAAACTGATAGGGATTACAGTTGCAGGTGGAGATCGCTCTGTTGAATCATATGGTGAAAATGCAACAGGAACTTTGACCCAATCAGATTAGATGGTTTGGTTGCCCGACCCATTTTGGTATAAGAAACTCCATGAGATATTTTTTCTAAGGGGCATGATATTCGCAATGTGGAGATTTTTTTCTCCAAAAGAATTGGTTATTCGCAAGGTGGAGATTTTCTCCTAAAGGGGATGAATATTCACTGAGATGGGGATTTGCTTGGTAGGCACATATACAGGGTGATGCATATCTCCTAAGGTGTTAGATATTCACCAAGGTGGAGAATTGTTAGGTATGACTCATATCTAGGGAGTTTGAGTTTCTTGGTGAAGATGTGTGTTTCTTGGTAAAAAGGAGTGTCTCTTGGAATAAAGGGGGTTGGGGGGAGCGAGGGCGTGATTGTAATTTTATCTGTGGGTTTGTATATGTCTATAGATATATGTAACTCTATGAGATGGATTGTAACTTCTCTGAAAAAGAGAAACTGCCTCTCGCTCCCGAGGACGTAGGCAATTCTTTGACGAACCTCGTTAAATCTCTGTGTTCTTCTGGTTTGTGCTGATTCTTGTTTTATTCCGCTTCAATTTTCACAACAGAAGCAAAAGTACACACATGTGCTCGGAATAAAAAAAAACTCAATAAATCTTTGCATCACTGGAAAAGCTTCAAGTTTGATGTAACAACCTCTGTCTGTGATGTTTCTTCTCGAGCTGAGATAGAGAAACTAATGGACAATGTCTCTTTTTTGTTCCAAGGAAAGCTCAACATACTTGTAAGTAACTAAATGCATTTTAATTGCATATTGACAGAGGGAGATTTCGTGCCTATAAGTAGTTATATTTAAAATGCTTGCATTTATGTAGATTAATAACGCAGGGACAAGTTTATTTAAGACTGCTCTAGAGTTTGCAGAGGAAGATTAAGAATTTTTATTGTCAACAAATTTGGAATCTGCATTCCATTTGAGTCAACTGGCTCACCCACTTCTCAAGGCTTCGGGAATTGGCAGTATTGTGTTCATTTCCTCTGTCGGAGGTTTATTTGGATTTCCAGAATTAAGTGTCCATGGTATCACTAAAGGTAAGTCGCAAAATGTAAGATTTTTTTTTATTAGTGGTGGATATATTAGCATTTTGATATGGCATATTAGACATTTTGTGGTTAGTCAAGACAAAATTTTGATATGGCATGAAAGAAATCTAATTGAAGGACTAGTTTTTCCATAATTAGTTCATTTTTTAAAAGTAGAGCAGTTTACTATGGAATTTCACCACTACTTTCCAGTTTTTTCTTAATTCAGTTATTTTTGAAACTGTAGTCATTCAGTATTTTTGAGCAAAGTTGTGGTAAAGTGCCATAATCAGATACTCCGAGTACCAAAATTGACACTAGATTTTATTTTTTAAGCGATCAAACATAACTGTGAGCTCAAATTTTTATACTGAGGGAGAAATGGGAGCCATTTGATCCCACACTCACTCTGTTAATATTTGTATTTTCTCTTAATTAGTTCATTTCTCTCTTAATTTCAAATGCAATCTGTGAGAATAAATACCACAATTCAAGTTCTTTTAATTTAAACATACACGTTTGCTTAATTTACTTAACTCATTTAATTTATCTAAAAGTATTTGGAAGAGAAGGGCAGTATTCCTGAAGTAGAAAGTATGGGTATTCCACTGGGACGAGCAGGTGAGCCGGTGGAGATGGCCACAATCGTAGCGTTTCTTTGCATGCCTACAGCTTCTTATATCACAGGCCAAGCGATTGTTGCTGATGGAGGAAACACCACGGGACGTTTTGGTTCATGAAGTTAATAAATAATATTATGTCAATGTACGTAATATTATGTCAATGTATGTCCGGATTTCGTAATATTTGACATGAACTTATTCCATATATACCGTATGATATTCACATCAGTTGTTGTAGGTACGTGTCGATACCCCAAAACATACACAGAATATGAGAAAAAAGCTAGAGATGCTCATTGACTTCACAAAATTATCTTTTTTTTTAATAATTTTATATATTTATATATATAACACCTAAAATTGAATATTGTTCATCAAAATTATGTCGGTCTTGATTCTGAAGAGATTTAACAATCAAGAGAAGATGGGTATGATGTATAAGGGCCTACTAAAAGAAGACTTTGAGGCTCACTTATCTGAACAAGTCCACTTGTCCGAGTTAAAGCCGACAAAACCAAAACTTATCGAGTCATGAAAGACAACCTAATTATTATGAGGCATTTAGTCAAAAACAAAATAAAGACATCCAATTAAATTGGCATGAAGAAACTAACTCGAGGGACGACCTAGCCCCTAAGCATCTCCAATCATGCCAAGGAAATCCTGAGACTCTCTCTTCTATCATCAAAAATTGACACTCAGACTAACTCAGTCAACTGAATCAATCCTACCAAGCAGAAGTCAATCAAGCTCAACCAATAGGTAGTGTCGACGAAGCCTAGCAGACTAAAATGGTCTTTACAAACCGAAGTTAAATAAGCTCGCCCGGCGGAGCTACTCATACATGTAAAATATCAAGAGTACTTTGTACAACCCTCATTCAAGCAGGGGCAAAATTGTAACATCAATATATTATAATTTCACCATATAAATAGGGATAACATTTTATGAAAAAGAGATGACAAAAATGGCAAAAAAATATACGGGAAAGGCTAACACAATTGATATAATTTATTGATTATTATTGTTCACTCTACTCTCTCTCTCCTTTGTTGCAATCTAATTCATCAGGTCGGACAAATGAGGATTTGAAAAATATCTACCATTTTTGAATTCATAAATTTACATTTAAGATAAATTATTTTATTTGTGAAAGATTAATAACAATTATATTTTTGATTGGATGTTAAAATTTTGAGGTGTATATATATTCTAAAGGAAATTGATATTTGGCAGAAGCTCAAATACTGATTTCTCATGCGCTATACCCAATGATAAGAACCCGTGTCATGTGCCTAAATATTTGAGAATTAAAGGCCACTGAGGATCGAGCTCGTGACCAGAGGGAACTTACAGTGAACCTCGCCAACCAAAAAGCCACAGCTTGTGGCGCACACGCACACACGCACGCGCGCCCACACACACACACACACACACACACACACACATATATATATATATATATTATTGTTGGTGACAGGGTCACTGTAAGTTCTCTCATGTCAAGAGTTTGATCCTACCGTGAAGCGGGGGCTTTGGAATTTTAAGCACATGATGCAGGCTCTCATCATGAGACAAAAAAAACGCATAATAAATTGATATTTAAGTCTCTGCCAAACATAGATTTTCTTTTTAAATATATTTATTATTCAAAGTGTTAGATGCATAACCACACAAGAATTGTATGGTATGTATGTAAATGACCTACTGTCTTGGTACGGACAAGTATCCCTCACTGAGTGCGTGGCCCAAAGATAAATTGGGAAAACGGATTTTTATAGTTTATACATCTTTAGTTTTGAGAAAAACAAGGTATTCTAAATATATTTTATAATAATAAAATAAATTCAAAAAAAAATTTAGAGTAGTTTAAAATATTAATTTCAAGCTGCATACTTAAAAATTATTTTTTAAAAAAATCTTTATAAAAGATACAAAAAAATATTTAAAATTGATTCCTTGGCATTAGGCAATTATGTATATACTATTTTCTTATTCACACCTCCTAAAATAAAAACAAATATATTTTAAAATGGTTTTATGATGCATTAAGGTTGAAAGTTAATATTGTGCATTTAATTTGTATGCTAACTCTTTGTACAATAATATTATATATTATTGCATTAGGAGCATATATGCATGTAAATTTCACACCTACCATTGAGTGGGGACCGAAAGTCATAAAACCTATTTTAAATCCGGCAGGTAGTTGGGTGAGAAAGTGTACTGAGTGATTAGGTGTCAAAAGTTATTGCTCCTAAAGGACATACGGTTACAACCTAATGTTAGGTATGACTCATATATCAGAATTTGGAGTCTCTTGGAGTGAAGATGTGTGTCTCTTGGAAATAAGTGAGTTAGGGGAAGCGAGGGCGTGTTAGTAATTTTATTTGTGAGTTTTATCTATATATATAATGTGTAACCCTATGGTTATGTACCGGACTCCTCTGAAATAGTGAAATTTACCGCTTTGCTCCTGAGGACATAGGCACATTGCCAAACCTCGTTAAATCCCTGTGTGTTTTTCTTGATTTGTATCGATTACTGTTTTTCTTCGCCCTAATTTCTCAACACCTAATAGAAATAGAATTATGATATTACACGCCATCCATATGAGCCCCATGGGCCAACAATAATTGTTGCATGCAAAGCTTTCAATCAAATTTCAAATCCATGTAATGAATCCGATGGAAGTCGCTAAATAAATTTAAAAAAGCATTAGGTTCATTTGGGATATTTTTTGTTTTTTTATGGTTTTTCTTTTTTTCATTTTGTTGATGCTATATTATGAATATAAATATATATAGTATACTAATTTGTCATATTGTCTCAAGAATAACTTTTTCTATCTTTAAAACAAACGAACCAAAAAATAAAAATAAAAATTTTAGGAGCGTCTGATCTATACCAAATATTAGTTAATGAACATATTCATTTTGTTGAATTCAAAAGTGCCTGGAAATACACCCAAATTATAGAACTTTATTCAAAGAAATTTAAGAGTGAGTTTAGTAGAAAATGACAAGAATGTAAAACTTTTATTCATAGTATAGGTCTACTATTTATAGGGATAGGGGTCAGTGTTACAAAATTACAGGTCAGTCCCCTTATCATTAAATTTTAAAGGGTTTTTTAGTAATTATAAAGATATTTGAATATACTAAAACTGACAGATTGATGTCAGTCGGCGAGTAGTTCACCGGTCGTTCGCCTGACCTTAACTCCATCGATATTTGATCTGAAACTCAGCAATCTACCGATCGGGCCTAAGGCTGATTATCCTCCGATAGAAAATCCTATGGCTCGTCCTTACGATTGATCTATCAAAAAGCCTTCCTTCCTAGCATTAATCATTCTATTACTAACAGAAATGTCGATCAAGCGTGTCATCTTTATGAGCCGCCCGCTCTGCCTTGTGATTCAGGTTGATATATTTTTTGTGTACCTATTTCCAATATTTTGTGATCTAAAATCATAAAAGTTAGGGTTGAATTTGAAAGATAACAGTTGAAAATATGACATTAAATTATATGGGATAATATTTATGAAAAGAGTTTCTCTACTTCCTAATATTATCATGCCTCAAGGCCTGTAAAAGTCATATCATCGATAAATAAATTCTTCTGCCCCAGATTAAACTCAAGAAAAAAATAAGCTCCACGGTTTAACTAGACAATTTTGCCACTTAAATGAAGAAGGGAAGTTGTGCTGGCTGATTCAGCTAAAGGAAAGCGACCCATCAACTTTGCTATGACAGCAAACGAATCGAGCCAAAACTCATTGAATGGACCTAGCATTGGGTTCTCCCATTATCGGAATGGGGCTTCACCAATTCCCCTTAAAATGTCAGACAGCAGTACATTTCGCAGGTTGGACAGCTAGACAAGACGATTATGATGGTGTCATTCTGATAAATAAGATGCTTAGACCGCATACCTAGCAATGCAGTTCTGTATTCTACATCGTATTATATACACTCTTTACATTTTTTATTGTTTTCATCGTTCGCTTTCTTTCTCTCTTCTCAGAGAGAAATTATTGCGTACGGACACCGCATTCATCTCTACACGTGGTGTCCGATCAAGATATATTTCAGTTTTTTTTTAAAAAAAAAATTTAGGTGGGGCCCACCAAAATACATACTGGCCGTAGATCAACTGATTTACGATCAGGATCGTACATCGCATACAAGCTGCATGTGGTGTCGGTCCGTATGAAATAATTTTTTCTTCTCAGAGCTCCCATACCAATATTTCATAATGAACGAGGAAAAAGCATAAATGACACCACTCAAAATTTCTCTTTGCAATGATTGGAAACTCCAAATCTTCTCTTGATCCCCCAAAAAAATTTGATGTTCCGACATCTACATCTAAAACTTGACGGCTCGTGTAGAAAGCCCTCTGAGATCATTGTGTCCATAAGAATTTGTCGTCACTCTTGAATACAGGGGTTGAAATGGACTGAACTGTCGGGATAATCTCACTGGCCTAAGTACGCCGCCCTCGAACTAATTTTTTTTGTGAGCAGTGTGTTTCTAAGCCATGAACGAGGGACCCTTTCTCCAAGCTCCTGCTTGGTGATGTTTCCTTGTGGTTGTGTTAGCGCTTCTAGACTCCATAGCTCAACGGTACATCCATGAAAAATTTATTGAACACAATGGACAATGGCGAACCAACAAGGTCAATCGACCAACCTGAGTTTCAATTTTTTTAATGCCGTAAAAAATAAATTAATAATTTTGCTCTTCTCTTCTTATTAATATTTATTAACTTAAAAAAATATCTAAAATATATATATATATATATTGTATTCTATAAAAATATATTAATATATTAAGTTTATCCTCGGAAGAATACGAGGATAATCCACAAAATGAGGAATGGATTTGCTTGGCTTACGTGCTATCCTCATATTTCTTGGGAGCTGTGAGCAGAGCAATAGAGGAATATCGAAGAACCATGGCGATGGCAGCGGCTGACAAAAGATGGTCTCTTCTGGGAACCACCGCTTTAGTCACCGGCGGCACAAAGGGAATCGGGTTCTTTTTTTTCTTCTCCTTCTTCTTCTTCCTCTTCTCACTTATTTTTCCTCTTAACACTAACTAAAAAAAAATTCCAACTTGATTTACTTTCACTCTCGGTGATGTTATTTGAGTTCTGCAGCCTAGCCATAGTGGAAGAACTGTCCCGCCATGGCGCAACTGTGCACACCTGTGCTCGCAGTGAGTCTGAGCTCCATGAATGCCTTCAGAAATGGAAGCTCTTACAACTCAACGTTTCTGGCTCTGTTTGTGATGTCAGCTCTGGAGCTGAAAGAGAGAAACTTATGGAGACAGTCTCTTCCTTGTTCCATGGAAAGCTCAACATACTTGTGAGTAAATAATCTTAAAGAATTTTAACCTTTGATCCTCATCTCACTTATGTATGANTCTCTTCCTTGTTCCAAGGAAAGCTCAACATACTTGTGAGTAAATAATCTTAAAGAATTTTAATCTTTGATCTTCATCTCACTTATGTATGGNTCTCTTCCTTGTTCCAAGGAAAGCTCAACATACTTGTGAGTAAATAATCTTAAAGAATTTTAATCTTTGATCCTCATCTCACTTATGTATGAGTTTCTGTCAGGTTAATAATGCGGGTAGGGGCCTGTTCAAGGACGCTCTGAAATCAACAGTGGAAGATTACTCGATAACGATAGCTACAAATTTGGAATCCGGGTTTCATCTCTNTTATGTATGAGTTTCTGTCAGATTAATAATGCGGGGAGGGGCCTGTTCAAGGACGCTCTGAAATCAACAGTGGAAGATTACTCGATAACGATGGCTACAAATTTGGAATCCGGGTTTCATCTCAGCCAAATCGCACACCCTCTGCTCAAGGCCTCTGGTGGTGGAAGCATTGTCTTCATCTCCTCCATCGCAGGAATCGTTGCTTTGCCTGTTTGCGCCATTTACGGCGCTACTAAAGGTAATTACATGAGCTTTCCTGTTTTTGTGTTTGTGGTAGATATTAAATTTAAAACGATCGACGACAAAGTGAAAAAATAGAACAAGAAAAAGTACATCAAAAAAGAACACACAGATTTATGTGATTCGGCAAATTGCTTACATCCACGGAGTTGCAGAGGATTTTACTAATTAAGGAATTTACACCAGTTGATCGTCTCCAATTACAAGAGCAAACTCTTCCTTTCACTTATTCACTCTTCTCTCTTTACACCGAGATACACCGAAGAAGAAGAAATACGTACAAGATAAAATTTGTTTCTCTTCTTGCGCAAGCCACCAAGAAGAAATCAAAAACACTTTCTTCTTTCTTCCAAGCACGCAAAATCAAGTAATAAAGAGTACCTTGTAAAAACACTTTTTTTGTCTTCTGCTTCTCGTAAGCCTCAACAAGAATTCAATCAATCCAAGCAGGAAGTCTCATTTCCTGCTTCTGCGAAATGAAGGAGGCAAGGGTTTCTGTTCTCGCGTGAAGGAGTCGGAAGCGAGAGATCGTGTGGGAGCGGGAGATTGCGAACCAAGGGAGCGAGAGATCGCGAACCACGGGAGCGGGTTCCAGGGCGGAAGAAATACGTGCGGGGGAGGGGGTTTGTCTTTTAGCCGTCTCCACTCCGAACATATCTCTCACTTGGAGACCGGTACACAAACTACAACGTTTCTTCCTCAAACTGATGTCCTCCACTGGCGGCATATCCCTTTTCTTCAAACGTGTTATCATCCACCTCATTAACTCAAGACCTCTGTCTTCAAGCAAGAAGACCAACTGAAGCTGCACACAACTTCAGTTTCTCTAAAGTAACACCCTTTGTCAACATCTCAGCAGGGTCCTGACTTCCACAAATTTTCTCAAGCAACAACCGTCTGTCATCCAACAATGACCGAATGAAGTGATTCCTGATATGAATGTGCTTAGTCATGGACTGATGACTTAAAATATTGCGCTCTAACTATCGATGTAGAGAATTCCCTTCTGATTCTTCTTGCCTAATTCTTCCAAGAAGCCCTGTAGACATATCATCTCCTTTGCAGCCTCANCCAAATCGCACACCCTCTGCTCAAGGCCTCTGGTGGTGGAAGCATTGTCTTCATCTCCTCCATCGCAGGAATTGTTGCTTTGCCTGTTTGCGCCATTTACGGCGCTACTAAAGGTAATTACATAAGCTTTCCTGTTTTTGTGCCTGAATTTTTTGCCTCATTCATTTGAGTTTTGTTGTGGTAGATATGAAATTTAAAACGATCAATGACGAAGTGAAAAAATAGAATGACGAAAATTACATCAGAAAAGAATACAAAGATTTACGTGGTTCGGCAAATTGCCTACGTTCACGGAGTTGCAGAGTATTTTACTAATTGAGGAATTTAAACAATTTGATCGTCTCAAATTACAAGAGCAAATTCTTTCTTTCACTTCTTCACTCATCTCTCTTTACGCCGAGATACACCGAAGAAGAAGAAATACGTACAAGATAAAATTTGTTTCTCTTCTTGCGCAAGCCACCAGGAAGAAATCAAGAACACTTTCTTCTTTCTTCCAAGCACACAACATCAACTAAGAAAGAATACCTTGCAAAAACACCTTTTTTGCCTTCTGCTTCTCGTAAGCCTCAACAAGAATTCAAGCAATCCAAGTAGGAAGTTTCATTTCCTGCATCTGCGAAATGAAGGAGCAAGGGTTTATGTTCTTGCGTAAAGGAGTCTAACTGATGTCCTCCACTTGCGGCATATCCCTTTTCTTCAAACATGTTATCATCCACCTCATTAACTCAAGTTCTATGTCTTCAAGCTAGAAGACCAATTGAAGTTGCACACAACTTCAGTTTCTCTAGAGTAACACCCTCTGTTAACATATCAGCAGGGTTCTGACTATCACAAATTTTCTCAAGCAACAAATGTCTGTCATCCAACAATGACCGAATGAAGTGATACCTGATATGAATGTGCTTAGTCGTGGACTGAAATGCTGGATTCCTGACAAAAAATATTGTGCTCGGACTATCACTGTTGAAAATTCCCTTTTGATTCTTCTTGCCTAATTCTTCCAAGAAGCCTTGCAGACATATCATCTCCTTTACAGCCTCTGACACTGCTATGTACTCAGCTTCTGTATTAGACAAAGAAACTGTCTTCTGCAGATTAGAGTCACATGACACTGCATTGCCAACAAAAGTATAAATATAGTATGTAGTACTTCTTCGGATATCAACGTCTCTAGTTAGATCAGCAACAACATAGCCTCGTACCTCTGAACTCTTTCCTAAGAAACACAAGCAAGTTTCTACAGAGCCTCTTAGATACCTCAAGATCCACTTCACTGTTTCTCAATGTTTCTTTCCTGGATTACTCATGTATCTGCTAACAACTTCCACTGCATGGGCAATAGCTGGTCTGGTGCAAACCATATCATACATAAGTGAACACATAACTGAAGCATAAGGAACCTTACTCATGTGATCTCTTTCCTACTCTGACTTGGGTGACTTATTCTTGTTGAGTCTGAAGTAAATTCCTAAGGATGTGTCAACTCGTTTGGCCTTATCCATGTTAAACCTACTAAGTACCTTTTTCACATACTCAGCCTGAGAGAGTCTCAACATGAATCTGACTCTATCTCTGACAATTCTCATACCAAGGATTTATTTTACAGCTCTCAAATCCTTCATTGCAAAGTGCTATGACATCTGCTCATTCAGATTGTTGGTCTCCTCAATACTAGCAACTACAATAAGTATATCATCCACATACACCAGTAGGATGATATAAGATTTGTCAAAATACCTGACATAGTTACATTGATCTGTCTGACATTTGCTGTACAATGCACAGTGCATGAAATTATCAAATTTCTTATACTACTGTCTAGGAGCTTGCTTCGAGCCATACAAATTCTTCTTCAATTTGCAAACTGACTCTTCCTTTCACTGTATCACGAACCCTTCAGGTTGGTGCATCTAGATTTCTTCTTTAAGATCTCCATGAAGAAATACTGTCTTCACATCTAACTGCTTAAAGATGAGATCTTCAGTAGCCACCATATACAATACCATTCTGATGGTTGTAAGCTTCACCACATGAGAGAAATCTCGTAATAATCAATATTGTGCTTCTGCTGAAAAACTTTTACAATAAGTCTAGCATTGTACCCCTTACTGTCATCTTGCTCAGTCTTCACCCGGAACACCCACTTGTTGTAATGTCTTCTTCCCAGTTAGAAGATCTGCTAACTTCCACGCTTAATTTTCACGTTTAAGCTTGCAAGGTTTCTTCATAACTCTGAGGTTCTCCACCATCTGTCAAAAGAATGTAGTTCAACGTTGGAGAATAACTTTGAGGAGAACGTCTAGCCCTTTCTGACCTGCGAACTGCAATTGTAGGGGTAGACTGCTCTGAAACTAACTATGGAATAATAGGAGTGGATGCCCCAGATCTACTCTCCTCATCACCAACATCTCTGTCCTGCACTGTGACCTCTGGTAAATCATCAAATCTTACTAACTCAGATTCCTTCAATGTTATTTCAGAAACTATATCGGATTTGTCCTTGTACATAACATTCTCATTAAAAATTACATTACTGCTCCTTATGATCATATGACCCTGATCAACCCAAAAACGATATAAATATGACTCGTCTCTATAGCCAATGAAGTAACACTTTTTTGACTTAGCCTCAAGTTTACTTCGAGCTTCAGGATTAATGAGAATATAAGAAAGACAACCAAGAGTCTTAAGGTGAGAAAATTTTACATCTTTCCCACTTCAAACTACTTTAGGTATTCACAGTTTAATAGAACAGAAGACCTCGTGTTGATCAAATAAACTGCAGTACTGACTGCTTCTGCCCAGAAAGTAGGTGGTAATCCAGTGTGCAATCTCGTGCTTCTAGCCCGCTCATTAAGGGTCATGTTCATGCGCTCTGCAACACCATTTTGTTGTGGTATCACTGGAATGGTCTTCTCCATTCTGATTCCTTGAGCTGCACAGTACTCCTTGAACCCAACATCAATGTACCCATCACTATTATCAGACCTCAGACATTTCAGCTTTAAGCATGTCTCTGTCTCAACCATAGCCTTTCAAGTTTTGAACACACTGAGTATATCAGATTTATACTTCAAGAAATAACTCGTACTTTTCTGTTATGATCATAAATGAATGTGGCGTAGTAACGAGAGCCTCCAAGAGATGCCACTGANATTTAAGGTTGTCTTAAATTGATCTCAAAGGACGAGAATAGGATGCCTTATTCCATTTAAGGTGGTCTTAAAACTATCTCAAACATTTGTGTCTCGTTAGGGAGGAAAGCTTTGGGACTCACATCCAACCCAAATGATGACAAGAGAAATATCTGCTACATTGGGGAGGAATGTGCTGGGACTCACATCCAACCTTAGAGGTAGCGGGAAAATTTATCTGTCACACTAGGAAGGAAAGCTCTGGGACATATATCCAACCTAAATGGTGATAAGGGAAATATCTGCTACGTTGGGAAGGAAAGCATTGTGACTCACATCCAACCCTAGAGGTAGTAGAAAATTATATCTAGATCTTGGTACTAAACCTGAGAACAACATGAAAATATTGTAGAGAATTCGTGGTGTTGAACTCATAGATATGTGACATGTGAAGATTGACATTGGTGAGGAAAATTTGTAAGATTTTGTGCAGAGTGTGAAACTCCGGAGGAATGTGAAGAAATTGGTGCAGAGAAGGATAGTTTTGCTGCGTATGGTTCCACGACTCTTTATCAATTACACTAAAAGGGAAATTTGACAAATAGGTTGAAAGCTGAAAGAAATTTCATTAATCTACTCCAATCAGGTGTTACAGACTGAGTACATGTAGAAAGCATCAAAAGAAACAACAAGCTGAATACATCTGAAACATCATAAGCTGAGTACATATCATATATACTACTCTGACGCAGTACAAAAGTTGACAAAATTTTTCTATCTGTTCTCTTTGGGACGAGCTCCTGATCAAGCTGATCTACTAAGCCACGCTCTAGGACAAGAATTCCTTTTACGTGTACTTAGAGGTGCCACCATCTCATAGCTCATACGGGCGCAACTCCTCTAGCTCTGGATCTGGTCGGAATCCATATGGCATCTTCTTATTTTCCATCCTTTTGAAAGTCACAGACACTGCGGCATCGTACCCCTACAGTGCTTGTTGAGGTCTGCTCCATTTCCTTTGAAAATTAGTACTGAACCTATCGGTTGTGGAATCTCAAAAGATCCTTTGAACTCCCCAGTGCTGATAATGTTGATTTCTTTTTCAAATAATATATTGCTCTTGCTCATGAAGGACACCATGCAGAAGGGCCTCACGAAATCATGATAATCTATGTGTGGGCGAATACAATCTCCTTCGTCAAAGATGTTGATTATGCAACTATTTGGAATGCAATCAGCTAGTAGTATACTCCATCTGACCATCCTCTTGATCATTCTCTTTATTTCAGAAGACATCAAATCTACCTCATCATTTCTTAAGATATTTGGTGGGTTCCCTTGTCTATCTTTGGAGAAATTGTAGCAACAACCACATTGGATGGTTATCCCTCCCTTTCCGCGCATCCACTTTCATAGTTCTGGATAAGTTCTTTCCATTAGCAGAACAGCTCGACCTTTGTCTTCTTTCATAATTTTCAGAGAATACTATTGTATACAACTCTAGGCCTTCTAGAATGTTGACAAATTTTTCTTGTATTTCCTCGTAGAATTCAAATTCTCGTTCTTTAACTCTGTTCATGCTTTCCAGGTATGCCATGGGGATCCTTTGTGATTGTTGTGGTGGCTCCCTCATCTCCACATCTGTAAGATACCATGTCTGACTTGGCTCTACAATGTCTCATGGCATCCCGTGTCAGCAGCTATGAACTCCTAAAAAGAACTGTAGAGGTCTAAGTGGAGAACATTGCATGTAGGGCATTCCACAAATGCTACTCTGATTGATGCTTGTGTAGGAACTTCTACGTTGTAAATTTGGTTGCCACTGTAAAGTTCAGCTGGTACTGCTGGTAGTATCTGCTCTACAGGAAACTCGGACTCATCCTCTGTAGCAGGCGGACTAGTAGAAGTCTCTCTCATGTAAGGATCGTAAATTTTCCCCTAAAAAATTGGGGTATGTGTTTTTTATGCCTCCTTCATGTGTCTCTTTTATTGAGGTTAATTTATTACAAAATTTTGGATCCAGTCATAGACGCTTGGCCAAATAAATAACCCCAAAACAATTAAAATTTCAAAAAGTTGGTTTCAAGTAACGTTACGTCCGAGTAAACTTCCTCTATGACGAGTGGTCCCTCCCAAGTTGGTTCAAAATTTTCACCTATTTTGAGGTGTGCAAGAATAGGTATTTTGAAAACGAGAACAAGGTCACCAAGTTTGAACGCCCTCGGGTGGACCTATTTGTCATGAGCCTACACCATCCTTGCTTAGTAGAGTTCCAAATGTTGTTGTCTTTCTAGTCATTTTACTTTGAAACTTTCCAATTCTTCAAGTCTGAGCTTTGCTCTTTCTCAGTTGTAATTTGGTTGGCGCTGACAACTCTAAGCGATGGTGTCTGAACCTCCAGCTGTAGTATGGCCTCAGACTCGTACACAAGTGTNTCAATGGTGGTATTGCTTCCACCGGGTTGTACGCCTCCATTTGAATTGGCGCATAAAAAGGATCCCACGGATANTTAGACTGTTGCACTCAGTGAAGAGTGTAGCGCTATAATTCAGAAAAAGTTTACTGAAAAACTTAAAGATCCTGGAAGTCTTACAATTTCTTTTGCTATTGACGAACAATTTTATGAAAAAGCTTGATGTGATTTAGGAACTAGTATTAATCTTATACCATTATCAATTTTTAAAATGTTGGGCTTAGGAGATATTTTACCTACAACTGTAACTCTTCAGTTAGCTGATCGTTCGATTACCTATCTTAAAGAAGTTATAGAAGATGTGTTGGTAAAAGTTGATAAATTTATCTTTCCTATGGAATTTATTGTATTAGATATGGATGAAGATAAAAAAAATTCCTATCATTTTAGGAAGACCATTCTTTGTCATNGAGCTATTAGGTTTCTGCTTTTGTAAAGACGAAGAAGACCATGAAAAAGATAAGAGGTCTAACCCTGAATTTTTGGCGGTCGATCTGCTCGACACATCTGATAGCACTGAGGGACAGTCGCCAAAATACTTCGTCGGGAAACTCTGGCATTCGGGANGAGCTATTAGGTTTCTGCTTTTGTAAAGACGAAGAAGACCATGAAAAAGATAAGAGGTCTAACCCTGAATTTGTGGCGGTCGATCTGCTCGACACATCTGATAGCACTGAGGGACAGTCGCCAAAATACTTCGTCAGGAAACTCTGGCATTCGGGCTCGACATAAACGAGATTGTTGAGGGCCAGCGAGATTTGTCTGGCAAGAGGATTGTGGTTGAAGAAAAGGAGTCGAAGGGAGAGACAATTGTGGGTACTTTTTGGCCTTCACCTCAGAAAGATAGAGATACCTTATTGTAAGAGAGAGATAAGTTCTCGATAGCCCTTTTTAAAATGGACAGATTTTTAGTTATGCAAAAATTTTCTTTGGTTTAGTTGTTTTTTAACAACTCTATGACATTATCTTGGATGTCGATGAATCGGTTGGGTCGGTGGGCCGCGAAGATGACGGGCTTTCAAAGGATGTTTTGGAGTCTGTACCCACTACGGTGGCCATTTTTCAAGCTGAGTAAGCCAAGCTTATGTCGTCAATTACTCCAAAGGGGCACCAATTATCTGGCCCTTTGGTGGACCCCCTAAAAGGAGCAACGAGCGTGGTGATATCCTTCTCTCGGATTCACGAAGCGATAAGCAGAAGGGATCATACCCTTAGCGGTCGGTTGGTTCCTCTGAGTGAGTGGTTAGTGGATCAACTGTAGATCTTGTTCGGGGGTTGTAAGCTCGCCTAAGAACTATGGATTCAAAGGTGGTAGCTCTACAGACAGAGGTCGCCACTTTGCACACTGCATTGGCAGGTATGTGGTACGAGCTAAGAGTACTCCGTGAATCGACTACCATGGTTGAGTTCCAGCATGTCATTTATCGGACGGGTCACATTAGGTTAGGCGGGGAGTTGGCCCTCTGATGACTAATTCAGAAGAGGTATGCCCCGACCAAATCTCTGGTGGACCCGTTTAGGCTCCATTTTCTTTTGACGGCTCCCAAGTACCCTCCTACACTCTTCGGTTCTAGCAAGGCCTCTGACCCTTTGTTTTTAATGGGAAGGGATGCGGAGGAGTTGCAGAGGAGGTATGTCTTGGATGGAAGCATTATCCTTTGGGCAATGCGGGGACCGANTCCCAAGTACCCTCCTACACTCTTCGGTTCTAGCAAGGCCTCTGACCCTTTGTTTTTAATGGGAAGGGATGCAGAGGAGTTGCAGAGGAGGTATGTCTTGGATGGAAGCATTATCCTTTGGGCAATGTGGGGACCGGCACACACGACGAACAATGTGGGCGAGTATTTGGTCTTCTTTTGAGATTTGTTCAAGTATGGTGTCTGGTTTTCCTTTTATAGTGAGCTACGGAGCATCTTCAATAAATGCAGATTCATTCTAGTGCTACCNCGACGAACAATGTGGGCGAGTATTTGGTCTTCTTTTGAGATTTGTTCAAGTATGGTGTCTGGTTTTCCTTTTGTAGTGAGCTACGGAGCATCTTCAATAAATGCAGATTCATTCTAGTGCTACAAAATTCCATAGCCACGATAATGATTTTTCTTTTCAATTGTCTAGAGAGCATCCCATGGCCGATCAACCTGTTTAATTATTATTATATATATTCAAGTTTGACAAGGAGGTTTCGTCATGTTCTCCATCAGCAAGAAAATCCAAATCCTCATAGTTGAAAATAAGATAAAGGATTGGAAGAAACAATTTCTAGTTGCTTCCTGCTCCAGTGATTGAGGTGTTCAAACCAATTCATCAGAGCTGACGNTCAAGTTTGACAAGGAGGTTTCGTCATGTTCTCCATCAGCAAGAAAATCCAAATCCTCATAGTTGAAAATAAAATAAAGGATTGGAAGAAACAATTTCTAGTTGGTTCCTGCTCCAGTGATTGAGGTGTTCAAACCAATTCATCAGAGCTGACAGGGAAAAATGAGATGTTCCTTCCGTAGTACATGTACGTCACTGAGGTGATGCTAACTAACTGTCATCTCTCGGTTCCTCATTATACGATAGAGGCGATGGAACTCGAATGTTAAAAGGTGAGATGACTAAGGAGCAGTGTCATCACTTAGATTGACGAGGTGAGGAAAATTAATGCGACGAGAGAGAAGGTGGGCACCAAATAACGAAAATGGAAGTGCCTTCCAGTGACAGGTAATCCTTCAAATAGTTCTGACATATACTTTCCCCCTAATAAGGTGACCTCTATGGAGAACGATATTAGGGGTGTAAAATTTATAGTTTCTAAATCTGAAACCACAGTAGTTGTCCAAAACACAGTGACATGTGAGGTTACTATGATTGCCTGAATTTTTTTGAATAGTGCAAGGAAGGGCGAAGAAATAAAATCTACTTTGGTGGATACCCAAGGAGAAGTCAAGGCTAAGGCCATTTCATCTCCTAAATTTAGGTNTTCATGTTTTATATATATATATATCTTTAAATAGAGTAGGCCAATAAAATTCAGATTACAAAATTTTATGAATAATTATATCATTCCCAATAAGATCTCTAAATTCAAAATCATGACATTTTGGGATAATTTCCTGAATTTCTTTATAAGTCACATGTCATCTCATTACTAAATCTTTTCATTGTTTGTACAAATATGGGTCATCCAAAAAATATGATTTTGCATCTTGAATGAATTTCTTTTCCTGTTGTTTTGTCATTCCATAAGGTAAAATACCACCAAATATATAATTCACAATATCAGCATACCACGGTACTACCCATCCTTTTATAACATAAAGGTTTTCCTCATGAAAAGTTTCATTTATTTATTTTTCTAAATCAAGTGTTTCTTCATATTCCAAACTAGATAGATGATCAACAATTTGATTATCAGTCCCTTTCCTATCGACTACTACAAAATCAAACTCTTGCATCAAAAGTACCCATCTAATTAGTCTTAGTTTCACATCCTTCTTTTACATTAAAAATTTAATAGCCGAGTGGTCAGTATGCATAATAGATTTGAACGAATTAGATATGACCTATAACTTTTCAAAAGCATAAAAAAATGTATAATAACTATCTTTCAGTAGTGGTGTAATTAATTTAAGCATCATTAAAAGTCTTACTAGCATAATATATAACTTTAAATATCTTATCATATCTCTGCCCTAAAACAACTCCAATTGCATAATCACTTGGATCACACATTAATTCAAAAAGTTTCTTCTAATCAGATGAAACAATTATCAAAGTAATGATCAATTTTTTCTTTAACGTTTCAAAGGCATTAAGACACTCTTTGCTAAAATCAAATTTTGTATCTTTTTCCAGAGGTTGGCATAAAGGCTAAGTAATTTTTGAAAACTCACTAATATATCTCTTGTAAAATCTAGCATGTCCTAAAAAGCTCATAATTCCTCTTACAATAGTAGGTGGAGGTAGGTTAAATATAAAATGCATTTTTGTAGGATCTACTTCCATGCCATTTTCTGAAATTTTATGCCCAAGTACAATTCCTTCTGCAACCATAAATTGACATTTTTTCCAGTTTAATACTAAATAAGTCTTTTCACATCATTCTAGAACTTTCTCTAAATAATTTAGACATATTTCAAATGAAGTTCCAAATATAAAAAAATCATCCATAATGATTTCAATCCCTTTTTCAATTAAATCACTGAAAATTGACATCACACATCATTGAAATGTTGCAAGTGAGTTACATAATCTAAAGGACATTCACCAAAAAGAAAAAGTTCCATAAGGACTAGTAAATGTTGTTTTCTCTTGATCCTTTAGAGCAATAGATATTTGATGATAACCGGTACATCCATATCAAAAAAAATATATTTGTGCTCAACCAGTCTATCCATCATCTGGTCCAAAAAGGGTAAAGGAAAGTGATCCTGGTGGTAGAATTTAATTTTCTATAATATATGTAGATCCGCCATCCAGTGATTTGTCTTGTTGGTATTAATTCATTATTCTCATCTGTCACAACAGTGACACCTCCTTTCTTTGGAACACATTGAATTGGTCTTACCAAAGCACTGTCTGAAATAAGATATATTATTCCAACATCTAACCATTTTAAAATCTCTTTTTAGCAACTTTTTTCATCATAAGATTCAATCTTCTTTGAGGAACAACTCTTGGTTTGTGTTGATCTTCCAATAAAATTCTATGCATGCAAATTGAAGGACTGATTCCTTTAATATCAACTAATGTCAATCCAACAACTTTCTTGTATCTTCTTAAGGTTTCTAACAAATGTTGTTCTTGCATAACAGTTAATTCTAAGGATACAATATCAAGTAATGTGGATAAATCTCCTAAGAATGCATTCTTTAAATGTGTAGGAAGTGTTTTCATTTCTAGTTCAGGAGATTTCTGAATAGATGAAATCAAATTCTTGTTATCATCTGTAGGATCTTACAATTCACATTTTTCCTGAACATATATCAAATCTTCATTACTCACTTCTATAGATTCATCTTTAATTTTATCCTCATCTTCATATTCCAAATATTCTTTTTCAAAATTCTTTTCAATTTTTTTTGAATCATTTATGGCTTAAATATTCATTAATATCCATTCTAAAGTATTTTAATCTCTTGCTCTTTTGTAGGGTATCTCATTGATCTTGTAATATTAAATGTAACCTCCTGATCACTAACTCTCATAGTTAGTTCTCCTTTCTGCACATCTATCAACAGTCTTCTTATGGCAAGGAATGATCTTCCTAAAATGATAGGAGTTTCTTTATCTTCCTCCATATCTAATAAAATAAAATCCATAGGAAAGATCAATTTATCAACTTTTACCAAAACATCTTCTATAACTTCTTTAGGATAGGTATTCAAACGATCAGCTAACTAAAGAGTTACAGTTTTAGGTGAAATATCTCCTAAAACCAACATTCTGAAAATTAATAAAGGCATATGATTAATACTAGCTCTTCAATAACGTAAAGCTTTTCAAAAAAATCTTTCGCCAATAACATAAGGAATAGTAACACTACTAGAATTTTTAAGTTTTTCAGGAAGCTTCTTCTGATGTATAACATTGCACTGCTCATTGTGTGAAGTAGTCTCATTATCTACAAACTTTCTTTTCTTATTAAGTATATTCTTAATGAACTTCATATAGCTTGACATTTGTGCAAAAGCTTCAACAATGGAATGTTTATCATTAATTTCCTCAATATTTCTAAAAAATTTGAAAATTTGTTATTGATCCCGAAACTGCTTGTATGCAACAGTATAACAATAATTCTGATTATACTTTCACTTATATTTCCTTATTTCACAACAAAACCAAAAACTTGATCTTGAAGAAAAATAATAATTTAACTGTTAATTTTTATATATTGGAATACGACGCAAGTATACATATCATTATCAAGTAATATAGGACTTTTTGATTAAGGCCTGAATATGAAACCCACAGGGAATATATGAAATATGCACTTTTTGGAAAACTTTCTATTTTTAAAAAGACAATTATTTAAACTAAATACATTTTTGCAGTAAGGAAAATTTAAATTATTTTGGTAATTTTAATATTTTGATAAAAATGGAGCAAGCTTAAAAAGATAACTTTAGTTTTTGTAGAAGAAAAACACTAAATATAAAATAACTTTCTCCTTATCATGAATCGATAATAAGTATAGGAATCCTATTGTGGAAGTATGCATATTGTGTTGTGCCAAATAGGAGCAATAATATTCTTTACCCTTACTAGAGATACTATAAAGAACATTGGCTAATTTAATGTTTGAAAAATTCTGAAGACTGGCTAAGCAGGGAAGATACTAACTCTCACTCTAGAGTTCTCTCAATTCCCTCCACATGCGGGCTAACAACTCGTATAAGAACCTAAAATAATAAACCAAGTAGGGGGCTTTAACCTGTCACTTTAAAGTCCTCTAACTATACCCTTAAATGAATATTTCCCTATTTATTTGCACTAAATCATATGAACTATATTCTCATTTTTACAACCTCATCTGATTCTTTCCAATTGTTGACTGAGAAAATACCAACCCAGTTCTTACATGTTCTCACAATAAATTTTCACATCTAGATTGGCCAAATCAAGAAGTAAATGAAGTACATGGATTTAATCATCACAACCTCTTCCAAAATTAAAGATCAATACTCTCCACAACTTTCATCCAACACTTAATTACTTATCTTTTTAAGAAGAAAGATACAGAAAACTACTCAGATCCATGGAGAAAACAAAACCATACTTTAGTTTAAAAGTAGAAATTATTGTCAAACCAACAACAAGTCTCCATTAAGACCATAAGTAGTCTAAAACAAAAGATAAAAACTTATCTCAAGTCCTCCACCAAACTCTTGAAGTTCCTTTGATTCTCATCTCTTTTACAACACTCTCAATATAAAACTAAAATAAAAAGAATAAATATGTGGTGCCTGAAAATCTCTCCAACTAACTCCCTAATTTTATAACTTTCAAAACATTCTCAGTACTTTCAGGACACCCTTTTAAAGTCTCAATCTTTCTTCTTTTATAATTCTCCAAAAGGTGTCTTGGTATCTCTTCAAAATGTGTGTTGATTTGATGTTTTTCCCCAAGAGATGCATCCTTTCGCAATAATTTTTGTCCATTGTGGTTGTAACCACCTATTAAACCAATGGATGCCTCAAAAACATCTTTAAAATTCACAAAAACTGAATTTAATCATCCAATAACTACCACTGGCGCTTAAGCGCGGGGCCTCTGGCTCTTAAGGACAACCTTCTCTATTTAATCGGCGCTTAAGTGTCGGATCTGGCGCTTAGGCGCCAAAACACTTTTGGATATTTTTCACCTATTTACACCAAATTTGATCATCTTTCACCTTTTTAAGCATTTTTCACCTTTTTACCTGTACCTAAAAGAAAAACATAAAAATACCTTCCATTAAAGTGCAATATCTCAAAAATAGGTATAAAAATGTGTCTAAAAACACTATATATTTTAGGCGTATCAAAATCCCCCAAACTTAAAATGTTACTTGTCCTCAAGTGATAACTTTTTTTTAAGACTAAATATGTTTGTATGTATATGAGTTTCTTTAGGAGTTAATAAAATTTAGATTTAGAAATATAGTAGTCTAATTTAGAAAAAAATATTCAGTAAATGATACCAACTTAAAGTTTAGAAATTTTTAATATTAAAAAAGATGAAAATATGAGTTCCTATCTAATTCAGAAATATTGTAAGTCTTCCAAATTTAGAATTTAGTTTTTTTATTATCTCCACTTAAAAATTTTGATTAAGAGTAATTTTACTTACTATATTATATCTATAAGCTTAAGAATTTCTCAAGTCTTATACTTTAAAAAGAGCAAATGTAGAACCAATTTTTGATTAGGCACTAATCCTCAAGCTTCTCCTCCCTCACTTCTTCTTCTTCTTCTTCTTCTTCTTCTTCTTCTTCTTCTTCTTTTTCTTTTTCTTTTTCTTTTCTTTTTCTTTTTCTTTTTTTAGGCAAGGATTACTATATCTGGATAGACCATTTAATAATTTTGAATTCTACTTTTCCTTTCCTAAAGCAAAGTCTTGATACAAAACTTTTACTTATAAATATAATAATAGCTTTGGAAATTATTTTTAATGAAAGAAATTTAAGTAATAAAAATAAATTTATAAATTTTCTAAAATTTTCAAAAATACAATGTTTCTTATTAAAGATAGTTACTTATATTAATCATTTTTATACTAAAAACTTTTAACTTAAAGTTTTTCTTTATTACTTAAAATTTCAACTAAATTCTCTTACTCATTTCTAAAATCAAAATTTACATCCCTAATATAATTTCATATACATGATCAATTTTTCTTTTCAAATTAAATTCACTTGTAGTTCATTTGAGAACAAATAAAATTAAATTTTTGAAAATATTTTTCATCCCCTCCTCCAAAACTTAAATTTTTAACAGATTAAATAGTTTAGCATCAAATATATATAAGTAGGAATGAAAACTAAAATAACTGCTAACAGAAATTTTTATACTCTAATGATACAAGTATAAAACTAAAAACAGGAGTAAAATTAATTTTGATCAACTTTTCTAATATTTTCTTCAATTCAACATGTAGAAATTCAATAAACTTCTAAACAGTGGGTATAAACATAAAAGCAAACTAACACACTAACTTGACTTCACGATTTTAACATAAACACAAACCCACAAACATGATAAAAGAAAAATACAGGGTAGCAATTTCTGAAATTTAATATTTAAGACCTAAGTTAGCAAGATTTTCATCTTTTTAAAAGAGGGTAGCAGTTTCCTAAGTTTCAAATTTAAGACCTAAGTTAGAAAGGTTTTCAACTTTACAAAAGACCAGATTAAGTTAAGTTCTAAACTAACTAAATCACAAAACCCACAATAGTTACTACCCTAGAATTTAAAACAAACTACTAACTAACACAAACATCACAATAACAATAAAATACAAAAGTCTAAAACACAATACATAGTACATATCATCACAAAGATGCAAACGTAGCAGTACCACATCATATAGTCTATAACATAAAAATAAACAACACATCAGAAATCTCAAGTCCAAAGCACATAGTCTAACACATATTACAAACATAAAAATCTCTCAATTCTACTTCTCATCTTTTGAATCACCGTTATACCGCTCATAATCAGGATATCGAGGATATGGAGGAAATTGCACTCCTGGTCACCCCTAATTAGGTTCTCCAAAGATGAGTGGAATTTCTCTTCATAATCACTTTTTCTCCTACTATACTTATCAGTATGCTCTGCAAAACACTCTAAATTCTGAACTTTATCTGCGGTAAAATTAATATAATCTATTATCCTCTGTAATAATTGATCTTGGGTCTCAGTAGACTCACCTATAGATGTAGAAGCACGTGAGGTAGATGGTCTAGAGATAGAAGCAGAAGAGGTAGAGGTAGCAGAAGTCTCCATTCCATAACTCCTAGAAAATTCTCTTCTCCAGCCAAAAATAGAATGCTCAGAATAATTCTTCACATTCACCTTAGTGATGGGCTTTAGAGGTAACAACACTTCCTCCCAACTAACATATTTAACTCCAGCCCGCTCACATAAAGAATAGATCAAGGAAGCAAATCCCAGACCCGCAGTGGTAACGACAGTGGTAGAACTGATGATAGTCTGATAAAGTAAAGATCTAATGTTGATGAACTTTCCTTTCTGGATACAAGAATTTAACGTCGCTCTTTCTCTGGTCACTTCACTGAGATGATTTGTTGGTAGTGGACGAGCTGAAATAAAATAGTGCTAGGCCTTTGAAGGTACACATAACTTTGAAGTTGGGAAGTTGGCTTTCCTCTCATTAGTGATCTTCCAAAGTCCTATTCCAACAATTAAGTAAGAAATAATCTCGTCTAACTCTGCTTCAGTCGGACTATAATTTGCATAAAAACATAACGTATCATGTGGCAGATGATAAAACAAGTTGATTAACTCCGATGAAAAAGGTACCAACTTTCCTTGAACCATAACTCTATTGTCTTCAGCCTCAGGGAGGTTTGCATAGAACTCCTTAACAACAGAGATAACCGCCACAACAAAGAAACAACAAAATCGTTCCCACCATTGGCGAACGATCAAATCCTCTATGTGTTCACCTGGATTCCTAAAACACGGCTCCTGAATCAGCTTTCTTGATTGCAACACATCACTGTACCAATCTTGAGCCTTCAAACTAACAAATTTACTCGAATTGAGAGTGCTCTTTCCTTTGCTCCTCTTCATTCTTGGTGTCATTCTGCAAATTTTATAAATTTAAAAAAAAACTTCAAAAATTAAGTCTAAATTACTAAACTAAACTTCCAAAGTATAAACTACACTTCCCATGCAATTTTCATAGATTTTTTTCTCATTTTTCACCATGAATAGTGAGTTTTCAAATTTTTCCAAATGTGCTCAAAATACATAGTGAAGTCCAAATTTTTTGCATATAAGTAAAGCTCTTACCTCAAGGAACTTGGATCTAGCAAATTTCACTTGATTCCACCAAGAAATCTTCACTTTAGATGTGCCCTAGCCCTCAAAAATTGCAAACTAGAGAGGTTGAAGGTGATAGTGGCATTAAAAATGGTGATTTTCAGGCTAAAATTTCACTTTTAACCGTTCGCGTGAACCGGCTCTTAAGCGTGGGTAAATGGCACTTAGGTGCCTGCCTCTCGGGTTGGCTCTTACTTAAGCACGAGATGTGGCGCTTAGGTGCCAGTGCACAATTTTCAAAATTTTCATATTAAAGTAAAATGCGGTATTTGCTTAAGTAAACTACCCCTAAATGGTCTCATAGCACTTAAATAACTATTTTCAACTTCCTATAACTCCCCTCTTTCTCAAAGTTCTCCATAATAACTATTTCAATTCAAGGCTAAAAATAACACAAATTTTCACAAAAATAAACTTATATTAATTCGCAAACAAGTACAAATACCTTTAAACACTTAATTCTCGCTCTAAATAGTCTTGGATGAGAAAATTTTCTTAAATACGAATACACAACAATCATTTCACAGTTAAACACATATAAGAAGTCATAATTACTAAAAACAAGACTTAAACACTAAACTTTTTGAAAATAATAACTTCTAACACACAAATTCTAACACTAAACTTAATTTCATTCTTCATTCGAAGGAGCAAACTCCTGTCTTTCATTAGTCTCTCCAGGAATATAGAGTTAATAAAATAGACGGTGGTGATGAGCTCTGATGCTATCTTCTTGAATTCACTTCTGCTTTATGAACATCGCCTTACCCGCTTCCTCTATATAACTAGTGTGGCTAAATTTCATCTTCAATTACCATCTAATATGCAACAGATGTGCATGCAACTCGAGTACCTTGGTCTCCAATAAACCCATAGTATTCTTAATTTTGTTGATCTTCTCTGATATCCCTTCAATACTAACAACTAAGAAACTGTTATACGTCTCTTGTGTACTATGACTAATGAAGCTCTTCCTCATTGTTTCTTCCTTCTTCTTCAAATTCATCTCCCATGAAGACATTTTCTTTAAATCTTACTTTCTCTTAGACTTTTAGGGCTAGAAATAATCTAGGGTGAAGTTCCTTCACAAAAGCCCTTCTATTTATCGGCCTAAATCCTTCCAATAATTCCTGGACACGTTTAGAAACTTCCTTCGCACGTTTTTACAAACTAATTAGCAGTTAAACTTCTAAAATATTAATTTTGCACATGTGTTTAAACTGTCGCGCTTAAGCGTCAGATCTGGCGCTTAAGTGCTAGTGCACATTTTTGCACTAGTCAACCTAACATCCAAATTCTCATTCTAACATGTCTTGGTCACTAAATAGAGTCTTAAAATCTTTACTAACATATAATAGTTTCAAAAATACTACCCCAATTTTCTTAATCACACACAAAACAACAATCAAAATAAAAATACTCTGATAACTATGGGTTGCCTCCCACAAAGCGCTTGGTTTTACGTCGTCAGCCCGACGTAACCAGTGCTTATTCTGGTTGAACCAACATCATTTCATCATTAAATTTATGTTGATCCCCTATAAAATAAGGTTTCAGTCTAAGTCCATTGACTTTAAAAATTTTCTTATAATTAGGATCTTTAATATCCACAGCTCCATAAGGATAAACTTTTATCACAACAAATGGGCCCATCCACATGGACTTAAGTTTACCTGTCATTAATATCTAAGGTTTCAGTCTATGACCATTCACTTTAAATACTTTCTCAGTTTTAGGATCTTTGATATCCACAGCTCCATAAGGATAAAATTTCATCACAACAAATGGGACCATCCACCTAGACTTAAGTTTGCCTGGAAATAATCTTAACCTTGCATTATATAGCAAAACTTGTAGCCCTGAATCTTAACCTTGCATTATATAGCAAAACTTGTTGCCCTTGCTGAAAATTTTTAGTAAGAATCATTCAATCAGGCCACATCTTCATCTTTTCTTTATAAGTCTTGGCACTCTCATAAGATTCACTCCTTATATCTTCAAGCTCATTTAATTTTTTTCTTTATAAATCCTAGCACTCTCATAAGATTCATTCCTTATCTCTTCAAGCTCATTTAATTGTAACATCCTTTTCTCACCAGCATATAATTGAACTCTTTAATCACCCAATATGCTTTATGCTCAAGTTCAACTAGTAAGTGACAAGCTTTCCCAAATATAACATATATGGGGATATTCCTATAGGAGTTTTGTATGCAGTCCTATAAGCCCACATGGCATAATCAAGTTTGACTGACCAATCCATTTTCGTTGGATTCACAGATTTTCCATAGTTCTTTTAATTTCTCAATTGGATAATTCAACCAAACCACTTATTTGATGATGATAAGCAGTGGCAATCCTATGATTTATATGATATTTCATTAATAACTTCTCCATTATGACATTTCTAAAATGATTTCCGCCATCAGTAATGATAACTCTCAGCATCCCAAATCTACAAAATATGTTTGTTTTCAAAATTTTGCAACACTTTGAGCATCACATAGAGGTAAAGCAACAATTCTATCCATTTGGACAAATAGTCCACTGCTAACATAATATATAAATTTCTGAAAGATAATGTAAATGATCCCATGAAATCTAATCCCCAGAGATTAAATATTTCAACTTCTAGCATATAATTGAGGGACATCTCATTTCTTCTGGAAATATTACCTACTCGTTGACATCTATCACAAGTTTTAATATAAGCATTAACGTCTCTAAAAATTGTAGGCCAATAGAATCCAGATTTTAAAATTTTGTATGGTGTTTTTATCAACACCAAAATGTTCCCCAAAATCAAAATTATAACATTTTTGGATAGTTTCATAAGTTTCTTCTAATGGTACACATCTTCGAATAATTGGCAAGTTTTCACGTTCCACCACCTGAAAGGTGAGTACTTGTAAAGCACATATATAATATTGCAAGAAGATTTAAGTTGTAAGAGTAGATGAAGGTTTAGCTATCAAACCCCAAGCTATGATTTTGTTGAATCTCAGAAGATCCTAGTGAAAGATTCTAGGACAAAGTATGACAAGTCCAGTTTAACCTTCAGGATGTCTAATAGATTTCAAAATATTTAAGGTGTGACCCTAAATCATTTTGAATATCTCCTGAAACATTATGAGTTCATTTTGAACTTATCAAAATGTCCCAATAATCTTCTGAGGTTGAAGTGTGACTACCTCTATTGCTCAATGAAACTTTTAATTTAATTATCGTTAGGGATATAATACTCAATTGGTTAGTTGATGTTTCGTTTAAGAGTTATGTGAATGAGTGCCCCTGAGACAAGTCTTTAAGATTGTGATGCCTGCAATTAAGGTTAGGCTTGTAGTGTTTAAAGATGTTAATCGCCAATCATATCATTTTCTAATTCCAATCAACTTGAGTTTATGAATCAAACCTAGGTCACTACTAAGCCTTTGTAATCATAATAGGAGAAAGGTATGTATCAAAAATTTTAGTTTAAGTGATGTGTATTCTTATCAAGTAATGAAATCATCCTCAACTTTGGGATTAAGAAAAGTAAATTATCATCCTTTCTAATTTAAGCCCCTTACTTAAGAATCATTTGATCTTAATTGACTTCAAAATCATGAAGATTAGGAGAATTATGATTTTATTGATGTTGTACAAGGGTGGTGAGTGAGTTTCTATATTTTAGTCCCATTGTATTTCAATCATCAAATCATGTTTATTAAGATCAGAATTACCCATATTTCCTTTGGTTAAACCTAAATTTTAATTAAAGCAACAAAGTCTAAAGTGACTGTTTTACCCTTGGGGCACCTCACCTCATAACTCACAAAACACAAATCAAATGACTTTGAGGACTTCAAGTGTCATATCCATGAGGTAATTAAAGTATTAGAGCAGAAAATGTGGATTTCTCAAAATTTTAATTTAATTTGATTATTTATTTAAATTAAGAAAATAAGATTTTCAAATGGTGATTTATTTAACTTCTCAAAATAAAGCTTTTACTTTTGAGAAAATTATTAAGGGTTTCTTTAGGTCAGATAAATGCTTCTGTAAAATTTCATGATTTTTTTTGAATTAAATTTTTATTATTATTATTTTAATTTGGCACAATTTTCATGATTTATTTAAGTAGAAAATGGTGTTTTAATTAAAAAAATTATTTTTATATTTTCTTAGACTCCTCTGAGTTAAGGAAACTCAGATAATCAAATTTTGTATTTTTTTTATTTTTAATTTATTTATTACAATTATTTTAGTGAGAAAATAAAAAAAATTCATTTTTAAGCTTTTTAAAATTTATTTTGAACTTACAAAAATTAGAAAAAAATATTTTAATGAGTCCTAAATGATCAGAGATTAGTTAGGAATATTTTGACATATTTTTGTATTTTTGAAATTTTATTTATTTTTAATTATTTAAAATTCAAAATGAGGCCCATAAATTAAGTGTTTTATTAAAAGTAATTTTTATTTTTCCTAAGTACCTCTAATCACAAGGAGCTCATAAAACCACTTTTTATAATTTTCCCTAGTGTTATTAATTTATTATATTTATTTTTGTACAAAAATATAAGTTTTCTTAGAAAATCCACTTTAGTGCTTACACTAAGCCAAATAATTTTGAAATTTTTACAGTGGGTAGATATAATTTTTATGAGCAATGTGGAGTTGATTTTCTTAATTTTTTATATGTATTTAATTTACATAACTTATACAAAGTATTCACATTTAACTATGTATATAAATTTACAAAGTGATTCAAAGCATCACAACATTTTTTCTAGACTTCTATGACCACAAGAAACCTACTAAAATTGTTCGCATAATTTTCTAAATGATATTTTAATTTATATAATCAAAATAAGCCAAAATGGTCACCTTGGCTTGAAAATTAAGGTTAGGAGCATAGAGATGCCCTCTGACCTTGGATAAATCATAGAACATCTCCTCTGTGATGATGAATAAACCTAAAAATCTTTAGCCATGTTGAACACTTCTTAGTCATGGAGAGTTAAAATACCTCACATGGTATTTAATTAATATAAAATCATATGTTTGGAAAATAATTTTTATTTTTATCCACATTATTCTCCTTTGTTCACTGAGTAAGAAGATATTTTTATTTTATTTTTATGATTTTTCTACACCAAGATATCGATTTTTGTAGTTAGCTCATTTAATTAAATAAAAAATAACCCTATTTTCCTACTTAAACTACGCGGCACCACGTAATCCTAGGTAGCTCTGAAGTCTCCACGCAACTGCTCCCCATTTGGAGCAGCCTTCTGAGTTAGTGCCACGCGGCCTGTGTTTTATGTTGGGATCCCTCGTCCAACTTCATCTTAACCCTCCATTTGATACACGTGCCATCCGATGGCCGTGAGTCTTTGTCCTCTTCTAGTTCATCCTAAGCGTCATCCACCTTCTAGGCTTATGAACGCAAGCTCACTTAACCAAATCAACTTGGGTTTGATCTTATGTACTTGTCTAGACTAGGTGAACACATCCATATGATAAACATTCCACGATGGAGAATCGAATGAAGCTCGGGAAGAAGGGGAGTTTTATACCTTTGCTCTGAGAAGGGAGGCTTCAATCAGAGGTACTTGGTACGTTTGCAGCGGTCCAAGGAGCTTAGGGATGGATCCTATAGTCTTGGTGAATTGTCTAGGGCAGACTTTGGTGAAGCTCAATTTTGAGCATTGGTCAAAGTCGGAGGTAGAGGCTCTTTGTGAGGGGGTTTTTATGGGGCTTCTTCTTCTCTCACAGTGGTGAACGTTTGGGCAAGTTTAATTTGATTTTGCTGCACTGTGGAGCTGTGGTGGAGTTTGTCCTATTTCGGTCGGAATCGAGCTCAGAAATTAAGCTCTTGATGAGAACTCGAGCAGGGAGGTTGTTGTGTTGCACCGAGGAGGTCTCAAGGATGTTGTGGGAGTAATTTAGCAGTATTTCCTTAAGAAATTTTCAACACTTGTATTTGGCCATGGAGGGGAGCTTTTTATATTCATGGCCGGAGAGTGGAGCTCAGGGGTGGCCTAAGCGGCGCAATTGGCCAACGGGAGTGGGACAACTCAGATGGGTCAATTGGGTGAGGATTTAGTATGGTGGCTCTCAATTTTGAGGTGCTCCGACAACTAGGCTAGCCGACAATGGTAGAGGAGGTGCTTAGGTGGCTCAGAAACCTTAAAGGAATGTATCACAATAATTAATATGGGTTGGTGATAGGTTTTGGCAAAGATATCTTTGGCTTAAGCAATTTAGGAAACAAATCCTTTAATTTAGGTGACCTTTGGTCCATGGCTCATCTAGGGTGGGTTAAGTGGGTCGAGCTTGGTTATTAGGACCCAAAATTTGGTTGTAGAAGTCTTGCCTTGATCAATTTGACATGGCTAGGTCAATTTTGGTGCATGTGTCCAATGTGGGTCCAAATGGGAAAAGGTTCGATTTGGGTTGGGCTAGCCATGACTTTGAGCCCAATTAACTGATCAACATTGTTTAGATGATCGTAATGAAGATTTTTGGTGAAGGGTTGAAATGACTTTGAGCTCAATTGGGGGTTCAATTTGAAGGATTTTGGGATTTTGGTCAATTTGGGCATATTGGGCTAGACTTGGGTCTAGGTTGGGCTAAGTCCAAATTGATTGTTGAAAGCACTCTATAGGAACATTATGAAGAGTTTTCAACATAAATTGGGTGTCAATTTTGGGTTTAGGGCAATCAATTTGGTGGAATTTGGGGACAACCAATTTGGGGCAAATTTGGGAATTTTGAACTTGGGTTAAAATTAAGTAAAATTGAGGCTTCACTAAGGCCAATTAAAGGTTAAATTTCATGTGTAGGATTGTTATGAAGAGTTTTCAACATAAATTGTGACAAATTGAGTAGTTTATGGGGTTTATGGGATTAAGTCATAAAACCAAAATTGGGGGTTTTACTTAGATCAAAATTAGGCTCAAAGAATGGAATAATTAAGATTGTATTTGGTTTATATTAGTCATGTGGAAGGTGAATTTGAGTTTAGGATTGAAATTGGGGGAAATTGGGACGAAATTGATGGACATTTGGGGTAAATTTAGGGAAGTTGGGCCTTTAAAGGCAACTTGGGGGTTTTGGTCAAAATGATCAAATTGGTTTCAATTGGAGGGCCCAAATTGGTTTTAGAAACATTTAAAGTAATTTTGGAGGTTTTCGGAAAGTTTGGGGTGCCATGTGTATTTTTTTAATTTTGGCAATTTTGGACGGTATTTTGGTAATTTTAGAATTTTTGGGTGATTTTAGGTAATTTGGATGTTTTGAAAAGGTTTGAAATAATTTTTGGATAAATTTGGGTATTTTGGGTGGATTTGGGAATTTTGAAAATTTTGGCCAAATTTAGGGCTCCAAGGGTAGGTAATTTGCGGGATTTTGGGGCAAGAGACCAAGTTGGATAATTGATTTTAGAATTGGGGTGCCAACCACCCTATATGAGCTATGGACCAATGGAAACCTCATTTTGGTCATCTAAGTACTGGTCTTAGCTAAACATTAGCCTAGGCCAGTGGGTTTAGGGGACCATCTACATGAGTCTCCCAAAAGATCAAGGGATCAAAGTCAAGAAATTTTGGGTTTAGGGTTGTGAGTGATTGTGGGTGAGAGTGAGTGTGGGTGAGTGAACTAGCTCCAAACCAACACCCAACTATAAGGTCAGGCACTCCTAGAGGGACTCTCCTTGAACTCCCTTATAGTGACCCCACCGATTAAGTGCTAGAGGTTATGACCAATATGTGGAACTTTAAGTTGAGCAAAGAAGAGGGTTGAATTTCTAATGGTGAGGATCCCTTTTCTAGTTTTCTAGGAATTGTCAACAAAAAAGTCCTATGGCTAGACCATAGGCTACTAAATAGGAAAAAACTAAACCTCAACCAAAAGTGAGGTCAACACCCTTTCAGAGGGCCACTGAAAATTATTAGTAGACATCTCTTCAATTAAAGAATATGCTTCATCAAATGGTTTTGACATTAATGATCTACCAACAACAGTGTCAATTATTGATTTAAGAAATCCAACAAATCTATTTTAAAAATTTTGAATAATTAACCAATCTGGTAAGGCATGGTGTGGACACTTTGTAAGGAGATCTTTAAATCTTTCGCAGGCTTCATAAATTAATTCCTCTTCAAACTAACAAAAAGATGTAATATCATTTCTAAGCTTAGCAATTTTTTAAGGCGAGAAATATTTAGATAAAAATTTTTGTGATAAGTCTCCCCAAGTTCTGATAGATCCAAGAGCTAACCAGTTTAAGCACATCATAGCTTTATCCCAGAGTGAAAAAGAAAAAATTCTAAGTCTGACGGCATCATTAGACACTCCATCATATTTAAATGTAGCACACAATTCTTAAAACTAGCAAGGTGTAAGTTTGGATCTTCAGTTGGTGTTCCCCAAAACTGATTATTCTCAACTATTTGGATAATAACAGGTTTAAGCTCAAATGAATTGACAACTACGGCAGGGTTTTGCATACTTAAATGAATTTTATATGTTTAAGGATTAACATAATCTCTCAAAAGGTCTCTGATGATGTTCATTTTCATTTCCATCATTGCTTGAGTTACAAGCCATTTTGCTAAAATGATCTACCTCCTTTTGTAGTTTTCAAATTTTTCTAGTAATTTTTTCTAACTCTGAATCATAAGGTACTAAATCTTCAGATCTTAAACAACACAATAAGAAATTAAAATAAGAAAACACACTAAAATATGAAAATAATCAAATGAAACTACAAACAATTTTTTTAGTTACAATAAAATGATCTAAATTATAAAATAATTTATTAACACTTTCTGTTATTTCCCCGACAACGGCAAAAAAAACTTGATGCAGGTTAGATTTGTGAGTGTTAAAATATTTTTTAATATTATAAAATACACACGACAGTAATAATAAAAAAATATGTAATGCAAACCAAACAAAAAAAATAGTGAAAATAATTTATCTTTCAAAACATTTAAATTGTCAAATCCCCAAATAATAATACAAGTAATACATATCATTCAAGTAATAAAGGTCTATATTGGAGTCCTAAATATTAATCTCACACAAAAGTTGGAAATGCTTATAGATTAATTCTTATAACTATAATGTAAATCACAATTACAACTACAAAACTAAAGAACTAAATTTAAATATAAAGTATTAGAGTAAATGCTAAATAAAATGCAGTTAAAAGAACTAAGTTAACTAAACTAATTACTAAACTTTCAAAAGTAAACTTACGAAAACTAAACAAAGTTTTTGTGATGGAAAGTTCAAATTTAAGAAAGCATCATTCCCCTTTACAATGAGTATATGAATTATGAAGAAATTAAAATCATTTGAAAATATAAAAAATTATTTTGTGTTGAATAGGAGCAATCCTATTCTTTACTCTCTTCCAAGTGCATAAAAAATATTTACTAATACAGAGTTTGGTCCCTAATTCTGTGGTTAGGCTAGGAGGTTATTGGCTACCACTTTAGAGCTCCCACTACTCCCTCACTTGAGGGCTAACAATCTCGTATTAGTTTCCAATCAACTGGACCAAATTGAGGATTTTAATCTATCACCTCAAAATCTCCAATTCTGCATCCAGCAAAGTATATTTTCCTATTTATTTGCACTCAAATTTATGGATGACATCCTCTCTCACGAAATAAAATGTGATTCTCACTATGTTGTAGAAATTATAGCCCTTTTGGAAAATATATTTCTCAACAAAATTTAAAATTTCAATTGGCCGGATTGAAAAGTAAATCAAGATAAAAATTCAAATCTTCACAAAGTTTTATATTTAAAACTGTATAAAGTAAAATTAATTCTTCACAATATCATATCTTAAAGTTGGAAGAAGGATAAAGAAGACTACTCAGACTTCATGAGAAGAAAACAACAAAACACGGATTTCATATATAAAAAAAAAGTTAAAAAAAACAAAGAAGTAAAAGACAGAGCTTATCTCACAATCCTTCCTAAGCAAATCCCTAGAAGTTCTTTTCAAGCACCTTCCCTTATTACAAGCACTCTCAATTATCTCTTAAAGGATTAATGAAGAAGAAATCTCTCAAATTCCCTCTCCTCTTACAATCTTTGACGAAAATCTCCAAGCCCTTGACTTTTTTGTTCCCTCTTTCTCTCTCTTCATTCTTAAAACTCTCTCTCTCTCACGCCTCTCTTCAGCCCCCCTTTCGATGCCCTAGACTTCCCTCTCTTTTATTTGAGGTTGCCTCCCTCCAAAAATAATTTAAAATTTCCTCCAAAATTCTATTAAAAAATCAACTCTTTTGAATTTCAAATGGAATGTTTATTGATCCATGAGACATATCCCTTGATAAATAAAAGAACCATCTAATATGCTTAGATGTATTAAATCACTCCATGGGGCATTTATAACAGGTGGCCACTTTGAAATTCACACAAATTTTGTTACTAATTGCCTTATCTTGCAAAACGTTGTCTATGGCGCCTCAGGCACTGGTTCTGGCATTTCAGGCACCAACTTTCTTAAGACCCCACTATTCTGGGTTTTGGCGCTTCACGCACTAGCTCTCTGTAAAATGGCGCTTCAGGCGCCCGATGCGGATTTGCTGAAACATTGTTGTGTAAAATTTGAAAATTTGACTCCACTTTACAACAGTGCCAAAAAAACTTGAAGTGGCATTTTATTAATAATAACGTTCAACACTTAATGTTAGTATTTTATGCAAGTATATGTATTGTTTTCAAGTAATATAAGACTTTATGTTTAAGTCCTAAATATCAATCCCACGGGGAAAGTTTAAATTTTAAATTATAAATTAAATAGAAAATTCACAAAAATCAAAGGAAATAACTGTCACTAATTTCGAATGTGTAAGATGCTAACAAAACTAAATTATTAACTACTAGTAAAACTTAAATGTAGAGTTTAAAATAGTAACTACTAAACTATATTTATGTGGTGAGTATTTCTTATATGAAAAAATATCTTTCCCACTTCAATGAGTTTTTGGTGAAATGAGATGATAAAAATGATTTAAATATGTATTGTGTCAAATAGGAGCAATTTTAATTCTCTACTTTGATTCAGTGTTATAGTAAATCATTGGCTAATCTTAGTTTTAGTCCCTAAATCTGTGGCTAGACTAGGAGGATAATAGCTCCCACTCTAGAGCTCCCAATTCCCTTCCCCAGAAGGCTAACTCTCGCTTTAATTTTTAAACACTAAGATCAAATTGAGGATTTTTAGTCTGTCACCTTAGAAATCTCCAATTCTACACCCAACAAAGTATATTTTTCTTTTTATTTGTACTTAATTCCAAGAGCGAAATACTCCTTCATGGACTTAAATGTTATTCTCACTCTATTGTAGAACTCATACTTCATTTCTCAGATCATATGTTTCACAACATATTTTAACAATTCAATTAGCCAGACAAAAATTAAATTAAGAGTGGAGTTAAAAAACCATCACCATTTATTTTAAATTTTAACATTAGCAAATACGTATTATCTTTTCATTTGATTATATCTCAAAGAAGGGGGAAAGATAAAAGAAACTACTTAGACTTCATAAGAAAGATACAACGAAACACAAATTTCATATATAAAAGAAAGTTCATACAATAATAATAAACAAACAATACTTATCTGAAACTTTTTCTTAAAGAAAATCATTTGTAGCCTCTCTAGGAAATGTAGGAAGAAGAAATCTCTCACTTCTCTTCCTTTCCAACACTTCTTAGAGAAGAATTTACACTTTAAATCACCACAAAAACTCAAAACTATCAAAACAATAACTAACTAATTATGCTAAATGACGTGGAATGTAGTTGTGTGAAGAGGAAAGCTGAAATAAGTGGAAGAATTTGAAATGGTCCCTGGGGGGGGGGGACTTTTCTGATCAAATTTCGGCCCTAAATAGAGCCTAGGTCGGTTCTTCAATAGGTGCATCCAAAAACTCTACAAAAAGCATCCAAGTTCGTCAAATCTTCTTAAAATAGGGTCTGCACCGACACTAGCACCGTCGGCGTCAGAGGCCATTCAATTAATTCCTTCTTCTCTGTCAAATTGTGTTGTCAGCGCCGAACATTTTCTTAACTTCTCCATTTTGACTCCAAATTTCATCTTTTTTTCTTCTTTCTTGCTCCGAGTCCTCAAAATCAATAAACTTGTAATAAAATATAAAAAATATCTTCCATTAAAGTACAATATCATCAAAAATGAGTATAAAATATGGGTCTAAAAATCCATATATTTTTGGTGTATCAAAATCCCCCAAACTTAAATGTTACTTGTCCTCAAGTAATTATTTTACTACATAAAAATATGGCTTATGGTAAATATTTTAATATAATAACATCACTTAATAAAAATTCAAAATAACTCTAGTTAACACTAAAGATATAAGAATATTTAGCAGTCAAGTCTAAGATTTTTTTATTCTCTATTCTTTTCAAGGAAATTTGCAAATTATTCATATTGAAGCCACTTAGAATATTCATATGAAAAAGGACTTCATGAAACTTTACTAGTAAATATGCTAATATTTAAACATAATTTTAGAAAATGTAGCCAAGCCTTCTTCTGTAAGTTGATTCAAGTGAACCAAATTTTTAATTAGGCATCTCCTCAAGCTTCTCCTCAGTTCTTTCTTCTTTTCTTTTCTTTTTCTTTTCAGGGTCATTTACAATCCTTTTCTTTCCTTTCTTTTCTTTTTTTTTTCTTTTTTTTTTTTATGTGAGGATTACTATATCTAGATAGTCTTTAATGATTTTGAACTTAACTATCCTCTCCTTAAAGTTAAAAACTTTTCACATTCCTTCACTTTATAAATTTATATTAGTTTTAAGGATTTTTCATAAAGTTTTAATCTTTTCTTCTTACATGAATCTCTAAGATTTTTTAATACTTCAAAAATGTAAATTCATTTACTTAAAATAGAAAAACATAGTCTTATTCTATCATACTAATAATCTTAATCTCTAAAATTAACCTTTATTATTTAAAAATTTTACTTAAGTTTACTATATATTTGGAAATAGATATAGTTATCTAAAGTTACCCTCTAATACCAAAGGTCATGTTAAATTTTTAAAATATTTTGAAAATATAACTAATTGAGGACAAATAAAATTAAGTTTCTTTTCTTTAAAAAGGAAATTTTCTTCTCCACAAACTTAAATTTTTAAAAGATTTTAAATGTAGAACTGAAAAATTAAGGGTTAAATAAAATATTTAATGCATAAAGAAAAGACATGGCTATTGAAAGTTTTGATTTGAAACTTAACTCTGAAATATTTCAGGTGCTAATATGAAAAGCTACAAGACTTAAAACATCAAATAACACAAAATACATATAAAAATTTGCTGAGAAAGAGTTAACTACAAATACATCCAACGAAGTACAAAAAATTAATAACTTCAGCAGATTCACAAATTTAAAGTTCACAACACAACATACAACAGAAATAAAGCATCACAATCCACAAATAAATAGTCTCAATAATAAAGTACAATTAAACATAAACTAAAAAAAAAATCTAACTAAAGAATCACCAATCATCGTCTTCTTCCTATTCTTCTTCCACATCCAAATTCTGTTACTGATATGGAGTAAAAATAGGGTGAGTAGGAAACTAAACTGAGTGGTCACCCCTCATGAATCTGACCATTACATCATCATAAGCAGCATCATATTCAAAGTTTTATCTTATCAAATCATCAAAGTGAGCATTTCTGTCTTCCATATTTTCTATTCTATGATCCATTCTCAAAATATCTCCCTGTTGGATCATCATCTGCTCCAGAAGCTCCTAGATAGTAGGGGTACTAGAAGTACCTGAAGTAGAAAGAATATACCTGATCCTACTTCCATATATCCATCCAACACGAGATTCATAAGTACTTATATTAGCATACCCAATAGGTTTTAAAGATTCAATCCTCTCCTCATCTTGTTGTCGGCACTATTTTTGGTGTGGGGTTTGCCCGTAAGAAGCTGTCGGTCATCGGAATTGAAATCCCATTGCCCGCTTCGGAAGGATGCGTAAGAAGCTGTCGATCATCGGAATTGAAATCCCGTTGTCCGCTTCGGAAGGACGTTTTTTAATGCCCGTAAGAAGCTGTCGGTCATCGAAATTGAAATCCCGTTGCCCGCTTCGGAAGGACTTTTTAAAAGTTAGTTTTGAAAAAGATGAAGTCAAACTGACTCCATAATTTTCATAGTTTAAATGAAAGAGCACTTTACCTCAAATCCTGTATCTATCCCGGACTCCATAATTTTCATAGTTTAAATGAAAGAGCATGTTTTGAAAAAGATGAAGTCAAACTGACCCCATAATTTTCATAGTTTAGATGAAAGAGCGCTCTATTGAAAAAGATGAAGTCAAACTGACCCCATAATTTTCATAGTTTAAATGAAAGAGCACTTTATCTCAAATCATGTATCTATCCCGGAAAAAGATGAAGTCAAACTGACCCCATAATTTTCATAGTTTAGATGAAAGAGCGCTTTACCCCAAATCCTGTATCTATCCCTTAGGATGAACACAAGAATTGAGGGTAAGGCTCGATCAAATAAACTAGAGAAAGTTATGACATCCGTTTGATCTACGAAATCAATGTATTGGCCGACAAGTTCCCCTATTTAATATAAGAAATTAAA
>JXCR01097132.1:0-12593 GCA_002079205.1 Phalaenopsis hybrid cultivar | reverse complement strand
ACGGGGGAGAGTAATTGAATATAGGTTACAACATTATATAAAAATTTCTCAATATCAGTTTGAATTCATGCCAGGCAAGTCTATCACGGAAACCATATATTTAGTGAGAAAAAAATAACATTTAATTTAATGTGCCATACATTAAAGTTACGGGGGAGAGTAATTGAATATAGGTTACAACATTATATAAAAATTTCTCAATATCAGTTTGAATTCATGCCAGGCAAGTCTATCACGGAAACCATATATTTAGTGAGAAAAAAATAACATTTAATTTAATGTGCCATACATTAAAGTTACGGGGGAGAGTAATTGAATATAGGTTACAACATTATATAAAAATTTCTCAATATCAGTTTGAATTCATGCCAGGCAAGTCTATCACGGAAACCATATATTTAGTGAGAAAAAAATAACATTTAATTTAATGTGCCATACATTAAAGTTACGGGGGAGAGTAATTGAATATAGGTTACAACATTATATAAAAATTTCTCAATATCAGTTTGAATTCATGCCAGGCAAGTCTATCACGGAAACCATATATTTAGTGAGAAAAAAATAACATTTAATTTAATGTGCCATACATTAAAGTTACGGGGGAGAGTAATTGAATATAGGTTACAACATTATATAAAAATTTCTCAATATCAGTTTGAATTCATGCCAGGCAAGTCTATCACGGAAACCATATATTTAGTGAGAAAAAAATAACATTTAATTTAATGTGCCATACATTAAAGTTACGGGGGAGAGTAATTGAATATAGGTTACAACATTATATAAAAATTTCTCAATATCAGTTTGGATTCATGCCAGGCAAGTCTATCACCGAAACCATATATTTATTGAGATTTGATGGAGAAGTACAGAGAGAGCAGAGAGAGCAAAGAGGATCAACATATGAATTTTGTTGAATTAGAAAATTCTTATGATAAAGTTACAAGAGGAATATCTTGGAGAGTTCTTAAAAAAATGTATTGATATTGCTTATATTCAAGTCATTAAAGATATGTGTTAGGTGTTATAGCTCGAACATAAGGAGAATTAATATTGCTTATATTATAGGTGTTATAGCTAGAACATAAGGAGAATTGACCAAGTACTTTTATTATTTCAGTTGGATTACATCAAGGATCAACTTTAAGCTCATATCTTTTTTACTTTAGTTATGGATGTTCTTACTGGACGTGTACAGGAGGATGTATCTTGGTGTATATTTTTTGTTGATGATATCCTTTTTGTGGATCCGACAAGAGAGAGTTCAGAAAAAAAATTAGAATTATGAAGGTCAGCTTTAGAGTAAAAACTTTTATTTGAGTGTATCTAAAATTTAATACGTGGAATGTAATGTTAGTAGCAGTAGATCTAGTGGAGAGGTTATAATTATAGGTGATCAAGTCACTAAAAGGAGTGAGCATATTAAAAATCTCAGGTCTATTGTTCGAAGTGAAAGTGGTATAGATGGGGAATTATCAGTAGAACTCAAGTTGGATGGTTGAAGTGGAGGAATGCATCGGGCATATTGTGTGATAGAAAAGTACTGCTTAGATTTAAAAGAAAATTTTATAAGATGGTGATGACATCTGCAATGCTTTATGGCACAAAATGTTGGCCTATAAAAAAGAAGCATAAAATTAAGTTAAGTCTCCTTAGGACGAGAATGCTCATGTGGATGAGTGGCTTTACATTTAAGAGACAAAATATGAACAAATACATCCATGAAAGAGTTCAAGTAGCTTCAGTGGCAAAAAAAATTATAGAGAATTGTCTCAAATAGTTTGGTCACATTAAACGTCGACCATTTAATGACCCAATTAGGAGAATAGATGTTTTGAATTTGACATATGTTAAGAAAGGTAGAGGTAGGCATAAATTTAGCATATTGTATAAAAAGTTATCTTAATTTTATTAGAAATAAATTAAAATATGATACTCAATAGGACATAATGAAGAAAAAAGATTCTCGTAGCCGACCCCACTTAGTGAGATAAAGGTGGTGGTAGTTGTTGTATGTAAAATAAGACTACACTTTTGAAAAAAAAAAATGAAGCAATGTAATGCCTCTAGGCTTTGTCAATTGCATTATGCAGATTGTTGGAGAAGAGTAAGTTAATATGATAGTGCATCATGTTAATATATATTTAATCATATTTCTTGAAGAAAGTTAATTTGTGTTAAATTTGAAGGTCACAATTGTTTTATTCATATTTAGTTGATCTTGTAAAACCTGAAGATTTTTTTTAAACTACATATTTTATAAAAAAGGTCATTGAAAGAAATCTTTAAATAAAATTTTAAAAAAAATTAAGCTTGATGCGTGCTAGAAAATTCGCGGAAGTAGAACAATGAATTATCGTCTTAGCGTTGTACGAGAATTTAACCCACACAGTAAAAGAAAATAACCAATAATGACACAAGAAGTTTTTGCGTGGAAAAACACATCAAGGGGAAAAAACCACGGGGTCTAACCCAGTTGTAAGAATCCACTATAGATTGATGATTACAGAAACTCCTTTGTTTCACAGACGGGAAAGAGTTACTAGAATTTCTAAGTTATAACATCGACAGACGGCTTCCGGTCAGTGGTGGTCGACAGTGATTAGTAGTGATCAATGATGGTCAGCGGCGGTCGACGACAATCAGTGGTGGTTGACGGCAATAGTAATGCTCGATGACAATTGGTGGTTATAGACGACAGTAGATAGTAGTCAACGGCGATCGGCGAGTGTCCACGACAGTCGGCGGTCGTCGACAGCGATTGAGAGGTGTCGAAAGTAATTGGCGATTGTCGACGGCGGTCAGCAGTGGTCGACGACAGTTGATAGCAATCGACGATAACAGGGAGGGTGCTGGACTCCAACTACTTCTCAATGCTTCAAGTTCTCTCTCAAGCTTCAAGTCTCCCCTCATGAGTGGGGTGGAACACTATTTATAGTATTCTATGTGCAATTAATGCAGGAATATGAACCAGTTTGATCAGACGGCCCAGAGAGCTTCCTTCAATCAAACGGCATTTGATGGACATTTTGGTGTCTTAAAGATGTCGGAATTGAACAATCTTGGGCTCGTTGGATTCGTCTTGTCGAGACGCTCGATTCAACTATAGGCTTGCTAGATTAGGCATTCGTTAAACCTTCTAAATATATCTGAAAATCTTCCAAGGATGGTTAATGACTTGATTTAAGTTTGATTTGACTCAGATTGAACCAATTTTGATATCATTCGGTCTATCTTGTCGAGCTGGTCAGCTTGACTATAAGTTTACTGAAATCGAAGCTCTGAATGAATTTTTATCAAGATTTGAACTCCTTGCTCAAAAAATTATCTCGAGATTCATGTCATGCCTCGAAATTTGTGTCGAATGATAGACATTTGTTGAAGACGTATTTTTAAAAAATTATTTAGATGGACACTTTTATGTCATATCAGAGTCGTGTCCGTGTTCGATATCGCACGGTTCCTTAATTAAAAGTGTTTGTGCATCATAATATATAAGGTTTTCATTTAATTCGTTTTATTTCCTCCACACCTTTTCAACTTTCCCATGTTTAAGTTTTTGGTACTTCCTCCCATTCCGCGTATTTCTTCTTGCCATTTCCTATCAACCTTCTGTTCGAGCACCTCCATGATAGGAAGTCCTAAAAGGATAAGAAAATTGATACAAGAAAATGGAATGCCCTTAGAATTTTTTCAAAACCAATTTTCTAAAATAGCAGTTCTCTTTTATACGGCCAAGGCCAACAAAATTCAATTCCATATATAGTGTACTTAAAGAGCGCTCAGAAACAACCATTACATGTTAAAGACAATTATGCATCAGACCATGCAAACAAAATGAATTCTAAAATAATGCCAAATATCCTTGAAACGTTAAATCATTTCCTTTTATCTTCGAATGGAACTATTAATCCATACCATTGGTTGAAAATCTCGATAAGAATCTTTCCTCAATGATCTGAGAAATTTTATAATCGTGCGGCAATTTGATTTCCTGTTCCATATCTTCAATATTTCAAATGGTAGCAGTAACTTGGGCATTCCTAATCTGTTGAGCTGTATTTTCTACTGTCTGGTGAAAGAAAATAACAGAAGAGGAGAACATGCTTTATATGGTTTATTTGGTTCAATATTATTGATAGAAGTCTCCTCTACAGTAATATTTTTTTATTTTAATGACAATGTTACGGTCAAATGCAGTGTTTAGTTCAATGCTGGGTTGCTAATAGAGGTAATGTTTTCTGGAAAAATTGATGGTACTATTTACTTTAATCATTAAATAGCTAGTTATTTAGATGCATTAACGAAAGAGTTAAATGACATTTATTAAAGATGCCAATGAACCAAAAAGATGACATCTACAAATAGGGCAACATTACATAGGAGATGTCAGTTAATTTAATAACCTACAAGTTCGTTCAGGCGATCAATTTCCTAAAGCAAAAAATCTTTTTCTATAACTTTACAAAACGCAACAAACTTTTTTTCATTTAATAAAAAGGATGGCTTTTCCAAGAAAAAAATATAGAGATAGAACCAAGCAAGACTGGGTCTCTAGTAAAACTAATGTAGAAACACAAACAGATCAAGTGGAAAACAAGTAAATGGAATATTTAACATGCGGCTCTTTAAAAGAAGCCCTTACAGGGAAAAAAACATATAGAACTGCATAAAAAACTAGTAAAACCATAAAAAAATCATTTGATCAAATTTAACACATCTACTGCAAAATTAAACAGTTCAACAGAGATATTGACTATAACTAGAATGCATAATCTATATTATGGAATTTAGATTAGATTCAAGGGCATCCTAGTTCAAATTTCATATTTCAGAATTTAGACTGCAAATTAGGATACATAATCTACATCCAAAATGCAAAACCAAATTAGGATCCATAATCTGGAATGCATTTTGTGCTCTAAAAAAAATTAGAAGGTACAAATAAAAGAAAACAAACCCAACAATTCAATTTTTAAGTTGTTTTGATTGACCATGCCCAAAAAATGAACCTAAATCATACAGTCAAGTAAAACAAAATCTATGTCAAAACCCCCTAACTAGCATGGAACATGCTCAGAAACCAAAAGGTGTAAATACCATCATGCTTTTAAGTTGAAACAAATAATGCACGCAATACAAGCAAATCAAGCATATGAATCTATGGCAGCAAAAAATTCAATGAATTAGATAATTCAACTGATAGAAACCTCGCACGCTTAGTATGTCATAGTTTTATTCTCATAGGACGTCCATGTTTTAATGTTTATTTTACTAAACATATGCGCCAAATGCTAAATTAAATAAATGCATGAAAATGAATATTTTTTTAGGTAAAAATGTGACTTATGTTTAGCTGAACTAATAGGTGAAAACCCATGAATGAGGGAAAAGAGGTAACAAAAGAGAGGCATGTTGAGACACCTCTGCAACTTTCTCAGTCTCCTCAATGAGGGCTGTCCACGCATTGAAATCCAAACAGTTAATCCTAACAGCATTCCATAGCCTCTCCTCCTCAGCAGAATACACTACAAAGTACAAAGAAAGCAAAAATGCATGAACAAAATCAACTTTTGGATAACTAAGCACATGGACAACAGAAACATCAAAATTAAACAAAGAAAGTGAAAAAAAAAATTTCTAAATGATTCTCATTAAAATTTTCCAAGAATAGTTTCAATTAATATGAAAGCATACGTACCTTCTTCAAAATGTTGTGCCCCAGCATGTGCATCGGGAACAGCGGATGCAGCCCCATATTCAACAACTTCCGAAGACTGATATTCAACCATTTCACCGGGAATTCCGTTTGTTGAATCATAGCTGACAGCATGAGTGGGAACAGCTGCCTCCACTTCATGTCTAACAAGGTTATCAGTGGCAACAGCAGCCATAGAATCACATGCTACATTCCCATTGCCAGCATGGGCTGAACCATAACTTGTGCCATGAGCATAGACATTCTCATTCCCAGAGATAAAATTTTGAACTAAGGGACCTGACGCATCGGCTAATGATCCAGGTTGGTCCAAATTTTCGACTCCCTTCTCTGAATTAGACATATCGTATGCTGAAGGAGCCTCAATAACTCTAGAATATTCATTCATGCTGGGAGATTGGGTAACTACCTGCTGATCATCTTCCATCTTCTTTAATTAACAATCAAATAAACTGCAATGGGAAAATGTTCCACCAGGATATAAGATACCGGGCAGCAAAAGAGAAACCAAACTGCTGAAGCAGTTCAATGTCAAAGTGATATAGCAAGTTCTTTAAACCACAACATCTACACAGCCTCAAAAAATTCGTGATAAATCCGGGATATACTAAATCCTGTTAATCGGCGTATTTTAGCAAATCCAGGACAAGCGAAGAGGAAGAATGGCTCGAACAGGCTTACCTTCGTCAATGGTTTCCGGTAGGAGCCGAGCGGAAGGATGAGAAATATGGAAGCTTCGGTTGTCTCTGTAAGCCGCGAACCCGTCGTTGCCTTCCCACGAAGTTTCGCTCGCGAAGGCGATGATTTTGAGCGAAACTGGGAGGGGGAGGGGGAGGGGGAGCGACAGAAGCGAGGGTTTGAGTAGCGATGGGAAGTTTGGGCGAAACCGGGAGAGGGGGAGCATGGAGACGAGGGTTTCGGGCAGCGAGGGGAAGAGAGGGATGGTTTATAGTTTTAATTTGTTTTTAGGCTAAATTTTTAAAACAAGCTTAGGGTGCATGTGCAGCAGTTTGTGCGTTTCAGGATAATCAATTTATCCTTAAATATGACTCACATGTGTACTGCAGAGTTCGATTCGTGGCCTGAGTTTAGTGTAAGAATGAAATCGTGTTCTCGGATAAACAGTTAAAACACGTGATCCAAATGGTACAATAATTTTTTTTTAAAATAACACTGAACTTATAAGCTGCCTCAAATGGGCCCTTAATTAGCATGAGAAGCCACTAGATCATGATTAACAGTGTTGTGCCGCATCATAATTATTTCTATTTAAATTATTTTTATTTTATATTCCCAAAAAATAGCAGCTAAAAATCATCTTTTCTCAAATCTATCTACCTTTCATTTGGCCTGCATTTCACATTAAATGTATTTTTAAATATTTTTGTTGTGAAATTTCTGATGTGCACGCACCACGTTAAACAGCTTGGTTTGGCTTGGGTTTCTAAAATATCTGCTATTAAATTTTGTTAAAATTATAAATATATATATATATATATATGAAAACCAAATTTAATAGCATATGATAATAATATTTTATGATTTAAAAATTTAAAAAAAAAAATAAAATTAAATTGTTAATATTTTTTAAAATAATAATTTAAAAAAAATAAATCATCAGAAATTAAAAAGTTAATATATTAAATTAATTATAATGAATTTATTATTAATTTATTAAATATATATGAAATGGTGTAGATTAATAATAAAGATTTAAATAATTTATCTAATGAATTATTAAAAACAAAACAAAAATAAAAAAAAAAACCTCATTTATGGGAAAAAAATTAAATTTGCGGGATAGTATTTAAATTAATATAAATATAAAAAATAACATAATTTTAACTAAACTTTGACATTGAAAGTAATAAATTTAGAATGTCAAATTTCTGGATTTAAATTTAAACTTTGTTGAAATAGCACTTGAAAGTAAAATAAATATTAAAAAAAATAAGAAAATATATTTTCTTCATCGCGGTCGAAGAGCTCTTGATCTCATAGTGCATCTTGATGGTGCACGGAGCGGTTGCCCTAGATGTTTCTCTCCATCGTCCTCTTGAATCTGATCACTAGTTGATGCGACAACTAGAGTCACTTGTTAAACGTGGAGTGGAGGTCCGCTATAATTGGGCCACAAACGAAATTGCAAATTGAAATATCCAGTGTAGAGCATATGACGAACCCTTGTATGATGTTGAAGGTCCTACACATGTTGAGGTTCTTGTATATTTTAAGGGACCAATATAGGTAAAAGATCTTCTCGAAGCATCTACAATGGATTCTCTTAAGAAGTTCGTTGGTAATTGTCATGGGATATCCAAAGTAGAACTTCGGGAAGTATGTTCGGGTGGTTGGTCGAGCCCGCTATAATCAATATAGAGTGATTGATCCACGTTGTTGGAAAACTCGACGAGTTCTTCATAACCTTTCTGCATTGTCATAACATCTTCACCATGACAACCAGCAAAACTACAAGCAAGGCCCTTTGAATGGACAAATGCAATGGTCAACCTGCATAAGTTTATAATTTATTAAATCAGGATAATATATAAGAAATTAGAAGTGGAACATCATTATAAAATATTTACTAACCATTAATCTCTCCCCAGAAGACATTCGGTGGTAAGTACCTTGTGGTATAACAAACTGTTAAACTAGGTAGATTGATGTCCATGATCTATACTGCTGTAAGTAATGCGACAGTTTCACACTTCCATCACCTAAAGATGGATTTATTAGAGTCATGAAGACCTGATGATTATTCTACATAGCAATGAAATTTTGGCGGTAATGCATCCAGTCCATGTCAGGTTTTCCTCACCAATCGATCTGTGGAAAAGATTAATATATTGACACAATCTCTGTGGATTCTACATAAATAAATTGTCGCATTACTCGGTCTGGAAGATGCCACTCCACACGTTTTCAGTTGATAAGAGGTGGATGAGCTGTCCATATTTCCATATTCTAAGGACAATTCTTAGTCAACCACATCGTAAAATCATTAAGATAAAGTGCCTAAACAACTTGTTTGTTTAGATCTTACGATTTGTTATGAATTAAATAAACAACATATAAATTTATTTTTATAAATTAATGTAATTAACTCTGCATTAGTCCATGAATTTAGCCTATACACATTTCTTGATTTATGTGTGGCACTTCTAGCACTCAATCCTCATTTCATCTGGGGTTATCAGATAAAATTATTAAAGGAATTGCTGACATATTTATAAATATTATTAGTCTGCATAAAATATATGTGAATCCCAATGTCTTGTGTGATAAATCTCTGGGAATAGGAACACAGAGAGTATGTATCCGGACATGCAAATGCTTTCAGCACCAAACTTCAAGAATTTTTTGTCCACAGGATCCTGAACAATCTCATCTATGCTTGGATGTCTTCATAATAATTCATCGCAGAAGTTTGGCCAACCAGACCAGCGCGACTTCAGCACAACACAAATTGGACCAATCAGGGCACGTCCATCCACCCTGATGCCAATAGTAATTTGTACATCTTGCAGTGTGATTGTCATCTCACATGTAGTTGTTAAGAAAATAATAAACACAGTCTTAACCATAATTATATGGATAACAAATAATTTAATTTTTTGGTTCTCTTCTTACCAACTGATAAATGGAACATATTAGTGAGCTAAGACCTTCGCCCTACTGTTGTAGTTCTCAAATGATGTTCTATCACAATGAATTATAAATGTTGAATATAATAAATCCCCGCAGTTTGCAATGCTCGAATGAATTGTGGGCACCTAACCGACCACTCCCATGCTTTGCATACATGACTGGTTGGTTGTCTCAAGTACCCTCGCCTGTTCATGTTTTACTTGAATCAGTCTTTTATATCTATTCAATTGCAATAAGAATAAATTACAAATACATTATCTGATCAATAGTTGATGCTCTATGTGATTCTCCTAATGCTTGTTTACTCGGCGGTGCCTCCGCCATTGCTGGATACACTGTCGGAACATGCCTAGTACAGTGGCAGCCTCTTGTACTTGCTGCCTTTGTCGTACTTATTTAAGGATTACCCAAAAAGTATTTACTCGGTAAAATAATTTATTTTCTAGGCTAATTTAATTTAAATGCCTGCTTGAACTTGGGTTATTGGGGTATGTCGTGTTTTTGTGTCCAGTGTTTTTAAAAATAATACATTAGCAAGAGCTATGTAATCTTGTTTCATCCATTATATTTCCTATTCTATTGAATCTTGGCCTATCACATCGCCTTCTAAACAAAGGAACGAATAAATTTACACGCCTTGTTGTTGATTATATTGTGGCATATCTCCTTTTCTAGTATCTATGAAACAAAGCCTCGTACATTTGTCTATAATATTATATAATAAAATATATAAAACTTGTATGTTTTAAATTTATGGTTCCCAACACTACAATTGAATGTACACATGAGACATGATATATTTGCAGTTTTTTGCACGTGCACAAACAATGCTCTAATGAGATAATATTCACTCGAAAAGTCCTACAGCTCATGTCAAGGACTTGATATTTTTTGGCTTCAGTTTTTTTTGTCGTAAGTGTTAGGTGCCTACCTAAATGACTGTGATGATCTACCTCCCATTTGTAGCATCTTGCGGCTCAAGATAGACATTTGATACCTCCTAGCACATACTCAAGGCACAGAGCTAGACTTTGTGTTGATTCTACCCCACACGAGAGAACCTAAAATTGGACGAACTCACCCAAGATATTGGACATGATTGATGTACATTCTAGTGTTATTGGTCTCTCTGTATCCACTCAGAGTCTCCCCGAAGTTAAGGGAAGTCGGAGCCCTCATACGCACACAACTGAAAAATTTGTGTTTGGAACACTTTACCCATTTCGTAGTTCAGAGTACTGACTGGTGACGNTTGGTCTCTCTGTATCCACTCAGAGTCTCCCCGAAGTTAAGGGAAGTCGGAGCCCTCATACGCACACAACTGGAAAATTTGTGTTTGGAACACCTTACCCATTTCGTAGTTCAGAGTACTGACTGGTGACAGATTCTCTAATCCATATATGGGGAAAATACTCATTTTTGAAGTTTGGGCTAGAGCGTCTCCTAGCGCCATTCCTGAGTGCCTATGTGCCCAAAATAGCCCCTAAGGAGCTTAAAACCTGAGAGTTCAATAGGTAGGCAACAGCTTCAGGTGCCTAGGTGCACAAATAATTCATCAAAATAGCCATTTTCAGATCACCGGAAAAGTAGGAGCTAGTCCAAAATCAGTACCAATTTTCTCCCGCAAATTTTACTACTTTTGAGTCATTTCCCGATCAATGGGAAAGTAGGAGTTCCCTTGAGGCCAAGAACTTAAAAGAAAGATGAGAGTGAGGACTTCCTTCTTACAACCTTCTTCTACTTCTTCTTCTTTTTCGGGGGGGGAGAACAAGAGAACAAGGTCTCTCATTTCCTATGCTAAAGGAGAGCTTCATCCTAGCTTAGGTAAGGATCGTCGGGACTTCGCCAAAGCTTGGAACTTCGTCGTAACCTCGTCTTACTCTCCTTATAAAGGAAAGTATCTTCATTCTTTGGATAAGGAATGGAGCGGACCACATCGGAGCTTCGCATAGATTTTTTTCATCTCTTCTATCACTAGGAAAACTTATTCCGGAACAAACATCAGACTTTGATCAACCATCACAGTGATGAGACTCCTTGAACTTTCATTCTTCCTTTCATTAGGGCCCCTAGGTCTAAATTTTAGAGAAACTAGGGTAGGGTTTTGGTGTTCTTACCCCATAGGTTAGAAGCTTTTTTTTCCCATAAATCCTACAAGCAAAACCTTTTTTTTTCATTTTTAGCACGAAATCCTAACGCTCAGGATCGTCATTTACACCAANTAGAGAAACTAGGGTAGGGTTTTGGTGTTCTTACCCCATAGGTTAGAAGCTTTTTTTTCCCATAAATCCTACGAGCAAAACCATTTTTTTTCATTTTTAGCACGAAATCCTAACGCTCAGGATCGTCATTTACACCAGCAATTTCTTTCTCGCGATAGAAGGGAGCAAAATCCTCCATTTAGGTGTAGAAAATAGAAAGTCCCATGACTTTGACATTCCCTACGCATCGTACCAGAAAAACAAAAGTGATTGTCTGTTGCTTTGTAGCAACACCTGCTTCACCCAGTCAATTACCCTTCAGGTAACGCGAGAGATCGCCAAGTCGAACCGACTTTTTAGCTGAGAACAATAAGATCTCATCTTTATATGCCTGTTGTTCATATTTGTATCTTTTTTGCATGTCGTGAATGACTTTTAAAAGTGCATTATAAATATCATTTTTTCATATGTTTTCTACATTGACTATTTTGATTGGTCCCATCGATTTGATTGTCACAACTAACCTATCTTTTGTCGATTCGTCCGAGCGGCTGCACTGAATTGATCAGATTGATTATCATTTTTTGTTAGCCCCTCCAATTGGCCCCACCGACCTGATCGGCTTGACCATCTATGTTCAGTCAATTCGTCTGATCTGTAGTACTAGCCTGATCATATCGATAGATATGCTTATCAGCTCATCCGACTAGCTGCACTCACCCAATCGGTTTGATTAAATGTTTCTCTTGAGTGTTGCATTTTTCTTGCATATTCATTTGGCATGGATTGCATTAGCACCTTCATCACTTGCACCATTGCATGCATTGATGAGCTTATACCCTCACATGCCCATATTAAGTACTTGTGCCTCCCATGGACTCATTACCCTACCCATCTAGTTTGTGACATCTCCATGTCATGACGCCACACATCACTAGTGTCTTCATCCACACTAGTGGAATCCCACATGTTTGCTTTGCATGACATCTAGTATGTGGCATTCCTGGATATTTGAGTTTGCA